>APFE031337849.1:292950-342827 GCA_000404065.3 Pinus taeda
CCATATAAAGATAATCATTCCAAGCCTTGAGATCCCAATCCATCATTCATCATCCTTCACATGAGTGCCTCCTTTGTTCAGATCAAGCAAGGCATCACTAACCCATAACCAGCATCTAGATCTCACACTTTATCAGATGTTCATCACTTACTAACACTTTCACCCAATCTTGGCCTAATGATCTTCTCCTTATATAGGTTTAGGCTTCTCTCAATACCATGGTCCAAAACCATGTAGAATCAATACCTTGGACCCAATACCTGGGGTCGTTACTTCGGACCAAATACCATGGACCAATACCAAGATACCATGGACCAAATACCACGGACCAAAACTTAGTTTTACGACATGTATGCGCCTTTCCTTCTGTGAATCTGCATGTATACGTATATGCGCCTTTTGCTCTGATTACCCGCGTATATACGCACTTTCATCACGGTCAACCTGCGTATATCTCTCTCTTCACCTGCTACACTATGATCTATCCTCTGAGTGAGTTTCCATCACCTGTATCATACATCAGAGTGAGTTGCCATCAAGGACAACATTTGAATCATAATGCCAACAATCTCCCCCTTTGGACTTGATGGCAACCACTAAACCAAGTCACTCCCCCCCTTTGACCTCAAGGGCAAAGTGAATACCAAGATATTCTCTTCTTTGATATGCATTCTGCTGTCCATACTCCCCCTGAGTGCATGCTGAAGTTTCTGATTGAGCTCCCCATTTTTATATGCCAAGGTGTACCAATCTGTCCATGCTCCCCCTGACTGTCTACAAGAAGAACATGACTCTATTATCAATGACCTTCCTATCACCAAAGACTCATACATTCGTCCATTTCTCAACCGAGTGAGGATATACAAATATTGTTTACATATGACAACCAAGTACATATACATGACTCAACAACAAGAACCATTACATTATCCATCCCATGCATAGTGGGGTAACAAAGTGTATCATAAGACTCTCAAAGACCAAGGACCTAAACAAGACCATGATAGTTATCAGCAACTATCATACACCATATGATCTACATTATAAGCATCTAGCATCCAAATCTGTAACCTGCAATCCATTCTTTTGGTCAAGCAAGATATGTTAATAAGCATCATCACCAAGAACTTCTAACCATAATGCCAACAATGCATTATTTGAAGTATATGCTCCCCCTGAACCTATGCCATGTCATCAGACTTCTGTACTCCTGCTTTCTTTCAGAACATCATATACGCGATTCTGCAGCATCTAACTCACGTATATACGCGACTTGTCTTCATGAAACCCGCGTATGAGATTTGGAACACTGATGTTTCACACTTCCAGCTACCTCTGAATCTGTCATGTCTGTGTACTCTGCTATGCCACATCTTTCTGGCTATACTTCCTTTTTCTTCCATATCTTCAACTGTGATGTTGTTCTCTTGTTTTCGTTTGGTGTCCACAATCTTCTCTTGCATTCCTTTGCTATGTGCCCAAGTTTGTAACATGCATAACATCTTACATGTCTCATATTGCTTCTATAACAATCAACAGCCTTGTGACCAAACATATTGCAAGAAAAACAATATCCCTGAAAGTACCTGGAACGTGATGATCTTTCTGTGTGATGATCTTGAACCATTCTCCTTCTACATCTAGCTGCAACATGTCCAAGATTATGACATACATAACATTCAACATTATTCAATGGAGGAAATAATCATCTATCAATTCCATAATTAGGAGCAAAAGATTTTCTTTGAGGAATTTCTTTCCTTGGTTGCTGATGGGATTGACCTCTCATCTTCTTGTTGGGGATTTCAGATTTTGCATTAGAGTTACTTGTCTTACTTTGTGAACTAGATTCACCTTCAATAGATTCATGAAAACCAAGACCAGTTTTGATAGCAGGAGACCGTTAACTACTCAGAATATCATCCAAAATCTGAGTACTATCTTGAAATCGCAATAGTTTATCCTTCTCTTCTAATTTACTTTTCAAGATATTTACCTTATCCTGATGTTGTTCTTCCTTTTCCAAACATTACTTCTTCAAAGTTTCTTCAGACTTTCTTCCTTCTTCCACTTGTTTCTTTAGTTTGAGAATCTCATGTTCTTGGTCTTCATTCAGCACTTGCAGCATTTGACAAACTCTGAAGACACATTCCAGCTGAACTTTTAAGCTGATAATTTCTTCTTTGAGAGCACTCTCCCTTTTTCTAGGTAGGTCTTGTTGATCTATGACTTCATTTGCTTGTCCATCTTCAATCAGAGGTGATTCAGAATCTGAATACTTACTTTCACTCCCGAGCAGGCTGTCATTGTCCCTTTGAGTTGTCTTCTTCTTTTGACGTGCTTTCTTTCCCATTGTTCTATGGATCTCCTTCAAGCGATCAAGCTTCTACCAAAGGACTTGCTCTGATACCAATTGTTGGAAATAATACTGAGAGGGGGGGGGGTGAATTAGTATTAGAAAATTAGATACTTTTTCATTTTCACACTCAGATTCATATATGCGACTTCAGTTAAGGGTATACGCGTATATACGTGACTGTATTAAATGCAACAAGCGTATATGCAGAAATCTTATGATTCATTTAGCTTATCTTCAGTAAATGCATCAGAACATTATTAACCTTATTAACAGTAATTAGGTGTAGTAAAACAGTACAGATCATCACACATAAGAAGCACACATGAACACCATGATATAAGGTGGAAACCCAATGTGGGTGAAAACCACCTGCTGCAATTTGTTTCTATATTCCTTTAATAAGAAACTTCTTTTACAATGTACTAGTATAGTCCTTTATCAGTACGCAGGCTTCTACCTGCAGAAGGCTACAACCTTCTTAGCTCTTGTACTAGCCGTTCCATTTACTAGTACATAGGCGCTGGCCTACTAAAGGCTCCAACCTTCACTCGTTTTCCAGCTGCTCTTGGAAGGGAGCTACAACCCCCTGGCTCTTGTAGTGGCCAATGTGTTTACCATTACGTAGGTGCCAGCCTACAATCATCTGGGGACCACGTTTCATCAATCTTCAGACTGGATCCATAAAACAATCACCATTGCAATACAACCTGCATCTTCAATCTCTGAATCACCCAATATTGAAACCCTGTCAACAACATAGTCACAGACTACATAACTCTGCAACAACAACCAAATCTAATAGCAACTTCAAATATCATACTTCATATTGTATATGCTACTTGGACGAACCCAACCTGTGTATATACGCACTTTTACCAAAGACAACCCACGTACAGATCTGCAAATTCTACCTCATAACTTTGCAACTATTCCAAACATCAGAACATACCCAGATCATAACATTCATACAATAAACATGCGTCAATAGATCTAGTCTATCATAATCAAACCATATAAAGATAATCATTCTAAGCCTTGAGATCCCAATCCATCATTCATCATCATTCACATGAGTGCCTCCTTGGTTCAGATCAAGCAAGGCATCACCAACCCATAACCAGCATCTAGATCTCACACTTTATCAGATGTTCATCACTTACTCACGCTTTCACCCAATCTTGGCCTAATGATCTTCTCCTTATATAGGTTTAGGCTTCTCAAAATACCATGGTCCAAAACCATGTAGAATCAATACCTTGGACCCAATACCTGGGGTCGTTACTTCGGACCAAATACCATGGACCAAATACCACGGACCAAAACTTAGTTTTCCGACATGTACGGGCTTTCCTTCTGTGAATCTACATGTGTATGTATACGCGGCTTTTGCTCTGATTACCCACGTATATACGCACTTTCATCACAGTCAACCTGTGTATATCTCTCTCTTCACTTGCTGCACTATGATCTATCCTCTGAGTGAGTTTCCATCACTTGTATCATATATCAGAGTGTGTTTCCATAAAGGACAACATTTGAATCATAATGCCAACAGTGAAGCTGGAGAAGACCCCCAAGCCCACGTTATGACTTATCATCTATGTGGTTCATCAAATTCGTGGCTTGATGATTCCATCCGGCTCCGCCTTTTTCAAAGGACCCTCACTGGCTCTATTGCTAAGTGATATATTGAGTTAGCTTGTGGATCTTTTCAGGATTTTAACTCATTGTCTATGGAATTTTTAACTCATTTTCAGTTGCCGATTCGATATGAAACGGGCACACATCTCCTGACATCCCTTAAACAAACAAAGGCTACGCACATCTCGGATCATATCCATGAATGGAGACAGAATTGTCGTTTGATTAAGTTTTAGATTCCCGATCAGCTCCTGACTGATTGGTTCATGACCTCATTCATCGGTCTAATAGCATGGGACATTGCTATGGAGGCATGTGTAACTGAAGAGCAGGCTATTGCACGTGCTCAGTACCTTGACTTGGTTTATTCCCAGTCCGGTACACTATATGATTATTTTCCTGATGCCCCAAGGCCTGGAACTTCCAAAGCCTCGCCAACACCATCGGTTGATGGTGTCATTGGTTCTGTCAATCTGCCCTCTAAGAAATCTTCTGTGAACCCTGGGAAACAAAAGTCGAGTGCTTCGAACGAAAATACTTCTCAGGTTGTATCCAGTTCTAGTAATACTTCTGAGGTTAACGCTATCCATTCCACCACGATGGATAAATCCTCAAAAGGAAAAAAGGCGGCAAAAGGAAAGAATTAAGCTGATCAATCGAAGAAGGATTCCACTAAACCTCCACCCGAGGAGGGAACCAAACGCAAGCCCAAGTATCCTTGCCTTATCTGTGATGAGGAACACTATACCAAATACTACCCGAGGTGGTCTGAAGTTAGTCATTTGTTGAAAGGTGCTCCTGGGACTCCTGTGGTGCTAAAAGAACCTTTTCCCTCGCGGCAAATGCAAATGGTGGCTAATCCATCCCAATCCTCTTCTCCCTTTGGTTCTCAAGTGTTTATGGCTGGGATGATCCCTGTTCACATTAGTACTTGAGAAAAATAATATCTTTTGCCTACCGGGAAAGAGCCTGAGGTTCTTGCCAGCGCTCTTCCATCCAGTTCTGGTCCACTACATATTGAGAGACCTAGCACTGAGATGCCCGTCCAACCCCCTCCTAAAGGTGTACTCAGGAAATCTTCTTACAACCCTATTTCTCGTGCTGCTTAGCACTATAGCATCATTGAGGACTTAGCCCAGGCTCCGTCAGCTATGTCCGCTCTAGAAGTTGTCCAAAGCTACCCCTCCAATAGGAAGTCCTTACTATCATCTATCAGTGGCATCGACCTAGCCGACTCAGATTTGATTTCTTTTGATCTCGACAACCATATACCGAGACTGCCTCACCAAATTGCCTTCCTTATCTAGGTCATCATCAACTCTAAAACGATTCATCGTACTGTCATTGATGAAGGCGCTTCAACTTGCATCATGTGTGTTGCTTGTTGGAAGGCTATTGGTTCTCCGACTTTGAGTCAGTCTCCTACGACTTTGGAAGCCTTTGATGGGAGAGAGTCTCACCCTTATGGTATACTCCAACGTTTTCCTATTACTTTGGAAGGGAAGATGGTCAAAGTGGAAGTTGAAGTCGTTGGTGCCAATCTAACTTACAACCGCCTTTTGGGCCGAAGTTGTACATATGCCATGCAAGCCATGGCTTCATCTCTATTTCATGTCGTTCATTTCCCTCATCAGGGGAAGATCGTCACAGTAGACCAACTATCTTTCTTCGCCTCCTCTTCTGAAGGCAACGTGCCTTTTGTGGAGCACCTCCATTCCATGGGAGAGTGTGGGAGCTGGACTCTTTAAAGATCCTGCCCTTATGGGTGTCTTTTCACTCCCACCTCCGAACGTCGCTCCTATTAATATGATTTCTGTTCGCTCTGATCCGTGGGTTCTTCTGCCCACTGATCAGATAGAATCTTGGGGCATTGAGATGCCATTGAGTCCGGCTAAGCTTAACTACAACGAGATTGTTTATGCATTGGCTCCCCCTCCTGAATCTACTCCTTTGAGTAGAGCTCTTGACTTGTACATTCATTCCCTTAGCTTGGAGACCACACTTCTTCAGACCCTTTAAAGGAAATATTTCCTTCTAACGAAGCCATTATGGAGACCATGTCTCTTGAGGAACCCCCTTAATCTGATCACCACCATCGTTCCTTGTTTCTCCCTGCCCACCGGGAAATGCTTACCTGTCTCAAGTAGTTTGCTCCTTGTCTCCCCTCGCAACCCCTTCAGACACCCATTCAATTTTATCAAGTGTCCTATGAAGGGAACATGGGAAACATCACACAAACCCAGCCGATTGACATCTCTATTAAACCAGGGATTGTCGAGCACATCTATGTTGGAGTAACTTGTACTCCTGAGGAGATTTAGCTCTATACTGATCTTTTTTGTGAATTCCATGATGTGTTTTCTTGGTCTTACGAAGAAATTCCTAGCATCGATCCTAGTATCATGGTGCATGAGATACCTACATATCCGGGTGTTAAGCCTGTTCGACAACGTTTGCATCCCATGCACCCCCGAAAGGCTACGGCTATCAAAGTGGAAGTTGAAAAGATTCTTAAGGCTGGTTTCATATACCCCATCCCACTCACAAATTTGGTCTCCAATATCATCCCTGTGACTAAAAAACAGGGCACCATCAGTGTTTGTGTTGATTATTGTGATATTAATCGAGCTTGTCCCAAAGATAACTACCCCACACCCTTCATTGACTAACTCATTGATGAGTGTGCTGGAAGTGAAATGTAGTCATTCATGGACGATTTTTCTGGTTATAGCCAGAATAATATTGCGCCCGTCGATCATCACAAGACCGCCTTTATCTGTCCATGAGGCACTTTCGCCTACAAAAATCTCCTTTTCAGTTTGAAAAATGTCGGTGCTACCTTCCAATGCGCAATGTCGTATGCATTCCATGATATTCGACACATTGTGCAACCTTACCTGGATGATCAACCAGCTCATTAAGCTAAACGTCAAGACCATCCCACTCACCTTCGCGAAATCTTTCTCCACTGTCGACACTACCGCATCCAGCTCAATCCACATAAGTGTGTCTTCTACATCGATTCCAGCAGACTTCTCGGGTTCATCGTCTCTAATAGGGCATCCGTTTGGATCCCCTTAAAGTTGAGGCCATTCTGAATCTTCCTCCTCCTGCTTCTTTGCAGCAATTGCAAAGTTTGTAGGGAAAAGTGAATTTTTTACGATGCTTCATTCTGAACTATGCCAAAATGGCCAAAGGTTTCACGTGGTTAAAGCAGGACACCCATTTTCTTTGGGATGTCGCTGCTCAAGAGTCCTTCGAGCACCTCAAGGCTCTCCTTGTTTCTGCTTCGTTGTTGCGTCCTCCTAACTATCATTGTGACTACTCTTTGCTTCTAGTCATTGCCAATACCACTATTGGCATGGTTCTCATTCAAGATGATGACGATGACATTGAGCATGTCATTTATTATCTCAATCGCAATCTATTAGATACGGAATCTCGATACACTTATGTCAAAAAGTTGGCATTGGCCGCCGTTGGTGCTGCCCAATGTTTCTGCCATTATATCTTATTGTGCACTACGACAGTGGTTTTTGATTGCAACCCGATGACATACATCCTATCATGTCAGTTGCTGGGGGGCAAGTACTCAGAGTGGATTGTTATCATCCAAGTGTTCAACTTGGAATTCACCACTGCCAAGTCTAAGAAATCCCTTGCCTTTACTAAGTTGCTTTGCTCTTTTCCATCTCTTACCATGCCCTCTTGGTTAGAGGACCATATTCAGGATGAAACCCTGTTCTTAATCAACACCCTCGATCCTTGGTACGGTGATATCATTGTCTATTTGCAAACATCCTCTTTTCGTCTTGATGTGTCTAAGGATTCTTGGCGATGGATTCGCCATCAGTCTCAGCCCTATCATATTATTGGGGACACCCTGTACCATCTCGGCACCAACTTCGTTCTTCACTGATGTTTAACATTCGAGGAAGTTGAGCGAGTTTTAAATGACTGCCATTTTGGCGCCTATGGTTGTCACATGTCCGGATATGCTACTGCTCAAAAGATCCTCCATGCTGGTTACTTTTTCCCCTCCATCTTTAAGGACTGTATTCTTGCCATCCACTTTTGTCATGAGTGCCAAATCTACCAGCGGAAGATGCGTGCACCTCCCACTCCATTGCACCCTCTTGCTACCGTCGGCCCTTTTACAAAATGGGGCATTGATTATATGACCTGTAACCCTCACTCGGCCAGGGGGCATGGGTATATCATCATTTCCATTGATTACTTCACAAAATGGGCCGAGGCAATGCCCACACTATCTGCAAATGGTCACACAGTGACACAATTTTTATTTAATCATGTTATCTCACGGTTCGGAGTTCCTCAGGCTATCGTCACTGATCACGGCAAGAATTTCCGTAATCATATGATGACTAAGCTAACAACCCAGATAGGCTTGTGGCATGATAGCTCAACTCCATACTATCCTCAGGCCAATGGTCAAGTAGAAGCCGTCAACAAGGTTCTAGTTACGATGCTTCAATGCACCATTGTCATGCACAAGTCTAACTGGCACTTGATGTTGTTCTCTGCCTTATGGGCCTACCAAAATGTTGTGAAGAATGCCACTGGTTTCACCCCCTTCCAATTGGTTTATGGGCTGGAGGCTACCCTTCCCATCGAGTGTAAGATCCCTTCTTTGAAATTAGTCGTCGAATTACTCCCCGACACTACTTCAGTAGAAGAACACCTTATTTACCTGTAACGGCTAGATGAGACTCGTCGACTAACATCTCTAGCTATTGAAGCATAGAAGAAGAGAGTGAAAACTCACTTCGATCATACCATTCATCCTTGTTCTTTTGTTGAGGGAGATTTAGTCCTGCTCTATGATCAAGCAAATGATAAGCTGGCGGCAAGCAAATTCGAGCCCATGTGGAATGGGCCTTATATTGTAAAGCGAGTTTTTCAGAAAGGGCCCTATGAGCTGATTTATTATGAAGGGAATCCTCTAGATAGGCCCGGAAATGGGCTTTACTTGAAAAAATATTATGCGTGAATTCCATGCACTCTGACTTGTACATACGTGTGTTTTTAGCAGGTGTGTTGTGTGTGGGTGTGTTTTCATGTTTTGGCTTGGTGTGTTGGCATGATTGTCACTTATTTTGTCTTTTTGCTTCTTGTGTAGATGTATGATGCACCCTACATTGGTTTCACTGATGGTGCCTACCGTAGTACCCGCAACCTGTCTTCTGCAGCATGGGTGATCTACGATCCTCATGGTGAGCTAGTAGACCTTCAAGGTGTTTGTCTAGGTTGTAGCACGAAAAATGTCACTAAGTATAGTGTTGTTATTGAGTTACTGGCTAAGGTGATCAATCTCGGTATTCGTACAATGGTTGTGAACCTGAATTCTCAGCTTGTCATCCACCAGCTCAATGGGCCATATTCTGTCAGAAACCATTGGATTTTAAGGTTGTATTTATGTGTTAAATTGTTAGAAAGGAATTTTGATTTCATCACATATCAACACATTCCACAAAGGTTAAACACGTTAACTGATGCATTGGAAAACCATGTATTAGACAGACATTTACATAACATGTAATTAAAACAACATATAAGAAGCATGTAAAACACAACAAAGTACCATAGGATATGTATATATATATATATATATATATATTATATATATATATATATATATATATATATTATATATATATATATATCTATATATATATTATATATATATATATATATATATATATATATATCGTGTAGTGCATCGAGACACTCAAAAAATAAGTGTATATGTCCCAATAGAGTCTGTGTTCTCCATACATCCAAGACACATGTCTCACAAAAAATCATCAACAAGAAATAAACCTAGGTGTCTACTACGGCGGGTTATGCTCCCTATAGCACATTGCCGCTCGGGCCACCTGCCTCAATAGGTGGTGCACCCTAGGTTTCACTCTTACTGTGTGGATCTACAATGCTACGGGGACCTCTTCGACCCCCATGTAATCAGGGATGCCTGCCATTAGACCCTCAAGGTTTCAGGCCACTGTCTCCATCTCGTCATCCTCCGGGGGAGCCAAGGCTAGTGCTCCAATGTGCTGTGCATCCCTCCATGCCTCTAGAGCCAACCCAACGGGTCTCACTGGTCCCACATCTACAATTCTGTAGCGTTCCTTATCAGGACATATACATGAAAAAATATCTAAAAACATCATAAAAAATAAAATGCAAAACAAATGTGATCAAGTGTCTTCCCACCATCATCCCACTGCTCTCCAGTGGGCAGCTGCATGTTAGGATCTCTGTGGAAGTCCATGCCAGCGTATGGCCAATCCTTGACGAAGATCACTCGGCACTCTAGCCACTCTAAAAACAGTGTCCCCCATGACACTAGTCGTCCGCCACCTCCTCGTGGCATGACGTGTGCCCATCGTGTAGCCCTGGTCTCACATGGTCTGGGAAAATCCAAATCCATGTCCTGCAACTGCAATGCCGACACCCCCTCCAGCATGAGCGGGACTAAGATGGACCCATAACCAAACTTCTTCATCTCCCCTCGTCTGCAGCTGGTAAGTTGCCTCTTTATATTCGCCGTCACTGTGTCTGCCCAGCTAAACATGGTTGGATTGAGACATTCAAGAGCCAGCCGGAGATGGGTCTTCGAAGCCTCATGTTGGGCTTAGGAGCTCACTGCTCATGTAGCGATGAATAACATAACACAAAGGACTACGTCCTCCACTATCAGGATTGGCACCTTCCTCCTTTTTGTTTTGTGTGCCCTTGGGCACACTTGAGCCATCAACGTCTCTAGAGAATCACCCCTGGGTTGTTGCCCCTCTAGGATGGGCCTCTTGCACAACCAGATAGCCCAGTCAAAAAATATATGTCTGTAGCATCAAACTCGATATCCCGGCCTCGGATGATGAATTTCCCATCTGTGGGATTCCAGGCCAGGATTAGTAGCTCCAGTAAATCAGGTTGTGACTGAAGGTGTGGAGTGAGGAAGAATTTGAGAAATCTACATGCTCATAATGCATTTCAGCACCCTACATCGCTAAAAGCTTGAATATCATTGGCATCATGCATTCGTTCTTGCTAGACAAACACCATTATAGCCTGCATGACAAAAAAAAAAAACGAATTAGCACTTCTTTTGCAAAATTCAACGCGTAATTTGCATAATAATATGATTTCGCATCGTCATCGTGTCTGTTTTTAGAACATACGTGATGATGCAAGGTTGCTAGTTCTATTTTCTCGTGGTCATCGCAGAAGCACATCACTTTTCCGCGATGATCAGAGCGCGTTATTTGTGAATTTTTTCGGCTATCGCGAACCCGAGGGGTATACCCGCGATGACCAAGGGGTGGAACCCGGTCCCAAAAATCCACCTAAACTAAAACATTTAATGGTCAAAATGCATGAAAAAGGTATTGAATTGAAGCGCAAGATGAAGTCTATCTACTTGGATGAAGTTTTGGGGTGAACGATGGATGAACAGGGTCAAAATTAGCTCACCAGCTTTGGTGCTCCAAAATGCTCCACAGTGGAATGAATAGTAACAATGGTAAAAATGGATGGATTAACCGCTTTTATAGTAATTTTTGGAAATTAAAAAATTATATTTTATAAATGTGGGTTTTTCTCATTTTTATCACATGGTTAAGTTAAAATTTGGTTTTTTAAATATGGTTTTACATATATTGATCATTTTATATCGAATGGATTTACGTGTGGCGTGTTTTGTGCAGAGCTATAGGTAGTGGAGTTTCGTGTACACTTGATCCATGAAGTCGTCTTTGAGATCTTTTTCGACTTGAAAAATGAAAAGGTAGCCGAGTTGTTCCTCTCAACTCATTAAAAGTAAATAAGAGGTGATTGCCTTTAAGCTCTTTTCCGACCATCTAAAAAAAAAAAGATTGTCGGGCCTTTATCGTTTCAAGCTCATTATTGGCTACAAAACGACATGATTTCGGTCGCTTTTCTACTTTTTCAGGTCGAAGTCACTAATCATGAAAAGTACTCCTTGATCGTAATGGTCAAGCGGTTCTTTCGAGTATCGTTTTATACTTTTTCAGGCTCGAGAGACACAAATATACAAAAAAGGAGCCCCCTAGAGTTTTATTTTTCGTGTCTTTTTCAAACTCTCTAAACATGAAAAATACTCTGAGTTCTACCTATGTCGGACTCATTAAACCCTGGTGACATTGGAATCGTCACCATGACAATACTTGAGTTTCTCCTCCCTAGGGCTCATTAAACTATTACTAGGTTGGATTCAACCGAAGGTCAAACTTATGTAACAAGCATATGCTATCCCCTTCAAGCTTGTTTTCAAAAATAATTCGGGTACTCGCCAACAATGGTTGGGGAAAATTTAGAAAACATTGTTGATTGTTTATGGCAACTAATCACTCTTGAACATCGACACTTCTGCTTCTTGTCGGGTTGGGACATCCATACGTCGTCTTTTGGCCTTCCACAGGTTTGGGTTGTCATTTAGCCTCATTCCATTTTGATCCATGCTGTCTCCATCAAGCTTGTGATCCTTTGGTACCTGAATGCTGCCACCGTCCGGAGTTGTGTCGCCGACATGTTCAAGAGTATAATCCTTCTGCAGTTTACATCCTTGCCTTTTTCTCTAATAGTCTGTTTCACCATCTACCACTTGTTCCTTGTCTCATGTCGTTGATGAGGGAAACATTATGGCCCTCTTGTGATAGGTCGTCTCTTGTTGACATCAGCTCATTATCCAGGAGATTGATCCAAAGATCCCTTTGGTACCTTAGAGCTTGCATGCCTCAATGGCATGTTCTTCACACCTGATGGTCGATTTTCATCATTGGTTTTCGATTGGGTGATTTCACGAGTGTTTGACTTCAGCTCCTTTTTCACACTCCATGGATTGTGCTAGCTAGTACCTTGAGAACCATTGGCATTATAGGTGGTTTCTCTCATGCTTGTTAATGGTTTCCATCATTGACCGGTAATCAATCGACTTTCTATCATGCTCGACCTCAGCACATCTATTCACATGTTAGAATTTGTACTATGATTCGTTGGGTTTAAGACCCCGAACTCAGATCGCACACGTTCAAGCTGCGTGGATTGGTTCATTATTATATGACTCATTGATGGGTGGTTGCAACCATACCTGAGTCTCTATGGGTGGCTGTGACCACACCTTTGTCACTATCATGGTCTCATTAGCTGGGTGGTTGCGTCCATGCCATAAACCTATTTCGTATGTCTTTTGGATGGCTGCACCCATGCCTAGACTACATGTACTTCAGAGATATCAGTTTGACTTACGTACAGGTCCTTCCAAATGGTGCTCCATCTCAGTCAATTTTGTAAAGCATTTCACCCCTCCCACTCTCTCGGGCTTCATACTTTAGGGGGCATCTGTTACAGAACAATTTATCACCGCTTTCACTACTGGTCTTCTCACCGTGTCTTGTGTCCAAGTCAAGCATGTTCATGACAGGCAAATGCTCTCCTGTGCTGCCAATCAACCCACGTTTCCTAAGTTATCTGCCTCATCGTAGCTATAGGCTTAATAAACGCACTGAAAGGCGCACATGAACAGTCCATTCGCGCTTCCAACGTGGAAGTACATCTGATTCCCGCGATGGCCCAATTTTAAGCACCAGTGCAGGGCTATGTGTTTCCTTCGGCAATGATCTGACTAGCTGAATTGATCACTTGCGCGATGATCCAGATTGGGCGAATTTGTTCCAACAGTCGGCCTTCTAGATGACTCTAGACCTGGTTGTTGGCCTAGTTTATGTTGCCCTTCCTTCCCTAGTGTGGCAGCTCTGTCAATAGTGCTACCTTCCTTGATGATAAGCTCTCTCTTCCACCCTTCATGGAGAATCCTTGTCCTATTTAAACTCTCACGATTGCTATGCATTGCTACTTTTTGATAGTTGGCTAGTTGAGTAGTGTTGTTAGTGTTTTGTGAGTTTGCTAGATAGCTGATGTGAGTGCGGCAAGTGTGGGATTGTTGATAGATTGTCGAAGGTTGTGAAGTGCCCTTAATCTTGTGTAAAGCTTATGAGTGAGAGAGCTCTTGTATTTTGGGAGATCCATCTCCAAAGAGTGAGTGCTTGAAGAACATGTTGGATGGACCCTTCTGAGAAGGCTTGTGAATTCAAGACTTTGGTTGTAAGCTGACTCTTATTTCATTATTAATGCAATCAATGATGTTTTCCTATGTCTTGTATGTAATGTACTTGATAGCTCATTACTTCTAGACTTTGTGAGTAAATAGTTCCTTGTTGTATCCATTTATGTGCTTTGTTGTATTTCCTTTGCCTTGTTTTAGGTTGATCACTCATTGAGGAGAAGGAAGCGGAAGTTGGAGCAACGCAACGGAACTCCATCGACCACCGATTGAGGTAGGCCTCCAACTTTAACTATTTAAGGAAAGCTATTGTTGATTTGTCCTTGTTTGTAACTAGACCCACTCTAGGGTTAGAGGCATTGCCTCTGTCTGCAGAGGGACACTTTCCTACATCACAGGAAGTGAAACAAGCTATCATGCATAGGCTGGCAAGCCGCTAAAAAACCAATGAAGCTTATGTACTTGAGAGTGCAAGGCATGTTGCTAAGGATGGTTGGTAGGGAGGCTCTAAAACGAATCTAAAGAAAAATTTTGGAGGGTGGTTATAGCCACTACAACACTTGGTGACACACTGGTAGAAGTCCAACTCACTGAATGGACCTTTTTCATGGAAAACAAGTCTAACACCTCTAGACGTATTGTTTAGTTCTCTGTTTGTCTTGGTTTCCACACTTTATTGATTGTAAGATGTAGCATATGCCAAGATCTTGGTTGGTCGACACACATTCCAAGCCAAGTCAACACAATTGCTCTAATTGGGGATGATGGATAGATGGCTGCACAAACAATGTGGTTTCGAGAGATTTAGTTTCATCTCTGGTGTTGCTCTGCTGCTAATAGGCTTGGAGAGTACCTTGGTGGAGTCACGTAGGAACACAAGCATCTCTCTACTTCCAGTGAGCCTGGTTAGTACCTCGATAGAGTTACCCCGATACAGTTACTTGCATCATCTCTCTAAGCACGAAGCCTTTCTCTTCTTTTTCCTTATTCATTTTTCATTTTTTCAAAATTTTTCACATTTTTCATTTTTTTTTTCATTTTTCACTTTTCGTAACTATGCATAGCACTTATTCATTTCATAGGTAGAAGAGGGATCTCGACATATTGAGAGTAGAAGAGATTGTTCCTTCAGATAATTATTTTATATATACCTCTCACGTGCTTGTTAAGGTTCCCCCCCTCACCTTACTCGACTTGATTGAGCTGCCAAGGATTAACCTAAAAACAACCGAATGAGTAGGTGGTAGTAGTTAGCATGCAAGCGTTTTCTTTTCACCAAGGTTCACTTTGAACAATACGTATTTTCCATCGACGTATCATGGAATGAAGATAACAAGTTCTTCATACAGAGGCAAGATGACAGATAACCCAGTACTGATAACTGCACAAGTCCTCTTGTACTTTACCCAGCCTATTTTAAGTGTTGCACATAGTTTCATGTGAAACTAACCTATGGATCTAAACAAGCAAACATACAATAAAAAAAAGAAAAAGCAGAAGTAAAAGTGTAGGAAAAGCAAGTAAGCAAACAAATAAGAAAACACACAAACATGTAAAGTAAGAAGAAAACATGCATGCAAGAAAAAAAACCAAAAACAAACACTACTCCTACTCCTAAGCTAACAATGCATGGGTATTGTCACGTGAAGAGATACTTCTAATCCAGCCACTGGCACATTGGTCGATCCATTTTGGTGAAGGCATTGCTCAAGAACAACATAGCTATGCAAATAAGCATATATGAAAGATATAACAATGAAGACAAACACACTCCAAGTTTGAAAGCGTCCACATAACATACATGAGTGAAAGTGTGTGACATGCAATCCATGGACTTACCATGATGTTGTGTGACACTGTTGTAGCTATTAAGCATATGCATACTCTTCACTATGACATGAAAGGAAATGAAAGAAACAAAGACAACTTCTGTCGTGTATGTGTGCTTTCTATGTAAGATTCCTCCAATGCATGAGCAATGGGATTGTGTAGTTCTTGTGGAGGAAGCATAATCTGTGTGTGAGATTGATATTTAATGCATACAAATGAGTGATGAGGAGCCTTGGGTGTTTCAACACTTTCTTGATCAGAAGTGAAACCGACCTCAAGACATTGAGGGCATGACATAACCATCAGCTTAGGCTGAAGTGCCTCGATAGTCTATGGGGTTTTGACTTCGTCAATAGATTGATCATCATAAACAGGTGGCTTGGAAAAATCAACTACGATAGAATCATCACCTTGATCAAATATAGGGCTAAATAGATCACGATAACTAATATCAGTAAAATCAATTATTTCATTGACTTCCCCATGATTTGATGAATCAAACAAAGGGGTAGATGAGAAGTGAAACAATTCATCCTCTGTGTTTCTAGAAAAAGAAGATAAAAAATAAAGTGGATTTTCAATGAATAATTTTTCCTCTCCATTATCAGATGATGGACTAAAATCCAATGTGCTCAGTGAATGATCAACAATGGGTGCATACGTAGACATGGATACACATGTGAAATCATGGATGGGAGAATCACCAAAGATATCAGGAAAGAATAGAGGAGGGTCAGACAGAAGGGATTCATCCTTCACTGAGGATTTATGCTCAAGCTCCCAGTAATACTCTTCATGAATGATAGAATAGGTTGATTGTGCAACACCAACTCTATCGATAGCTTGATCCTCCTTCACAACAAGTATAGAGTCTAGAATGGAAGAACACAATACAATGAAATTTGGAGGATCAATAGAACATGAAGACAGTGGTTGAGGTAAAATAGGCATGTGAGAACCCATGGGATTAGCAATTAAATCTGCACGAAAATTGAGAGAAAGATCTTGGGAGGATGTGACAGTTGAATTGATGTGTGTGCCTTCTTCCATCACTCTGCAGTGGTGGAGCTATTTGATGAGAGGATGATAGACAATAACTTGTCATAATGATTGTGTCCGTTTGTGATTGCACAACCCCATCACCGAAGTATATTGAGCAGGGCTTCGCCTTGAACTTTTTTTAAGGATTAATAGATTTGGTAAGACGGTACTCAAATCTGTCCATGAGATACCCGAATTTTGTTAGGGTCCAACCCTAACCCTCTTATTTATGTAAGAGGGTTGAGTCATAGTTATAGTTAGTTAAAGAGTCAATAAATCCCATATTAATAATTGTAAGTGGTTGAACCACATTTAAAGAAAGGGACCACAGTTACTTGCAAATGGGCCATGGTATTAGATAGATGGTATTAATAGAACCATGGTACTAACCCATGGTATTTCATGTATGAATCATATATAAAGGATAGAGACTCCCCATTGAGGAGTGTCGTGTCTTATTCTTAATCGAGCACTGCTCTATTGGAGGTTGCCTCCTCGAAGAGTCAAGTGAACATTGCTTTCATCTCTGAATAATAAATTACATGTTGTTATTTCTCATTTTGTTCTATGTTCTAGGTTGTATTTCTTCGCATATTTGGTATTTTGGCATCTTATGGCAGGTCAAGAGCATAAAAAGTGGTATCAAAGCACTTTAGAGGGCTGGTGGTATCTCCATTTCTAGCAGATTTTTTTTTTCTTGGCTAGAGACGTGTTCTGACGTATTTAAACCACAGGATCTATTATTGAGTGCATAAACCTGCAGATTTGGGGAGGCATGCACGTAGGAAATATAAGATGTGGTCATGCTTGTTGGACTCCATTGTAACCCCTATGGGTACCCCTTTGAGTAGTAGCTCATTCGACAGAACCATGCATAGACTGTCTTCCACATACCCTCCGGGTATATTGGAAGCCCCCTAAGCTCACCTAAAACCTCGTTATAGGTAAATCATCGACCGTATTGCTGCTATAGTACACTAAGAATAGCACTCGTGGAGATTACTCACATGTACGATAGGGTAGTCGAGTGGTACAACTAAGGGTACGGTTGATCCTCCTTAGTTAGTGCCCTGAAAGATTGAGCGAGTACTACTGTTGGACCCTTATTTATATTGAGATCTGTAGCACCTAAAACCCCTTAAGAACATAGTTCCTTGTCTCTCTGCAGCTCACCCATCATCTTCTTTGCTAAATCAAATCTAGCAGATTGGGTTCTGCACTGTTGTAACACTCAGATCCACTATAATACCATTCAAATCTAGCAGTGGGGGTTTGGTCACTCCCGCATTCCTACTCACACTCTACAGTTGAGGGTTTTTCATTCAGATTGGACCATTTATGTAGGGAGGCTTATGTCTCCTATACCTTGGGGTGATTCTCGCAGGAAATTGGGCAAAATTAATCTTTCTGGGAATTGGCTATTGCAGTATTGATAAGCAGGAAATAAAACTCCTTTCAAAGTAAAAAAAAAAAAAAAGTTTGAGGCCCTGTCGGGATGCTTATATGAGAGTTATCCCATAATAATCAGGATGACGGGCTGAGTGAGGTGGTACCATTCAATTTTCAGCTTCAATTTTTGGGTGGTCCCAAATTTTTTCACAGTGGCGACCAGATCTATGTATGGTAGAAACCAGAGCTCAAGCTATGGCCAATGAGAAGATGGAACCCCTTGAAAACATGTTGGATGAGTTAGTGAGGATGATTCAGACATTGAACAATACATTCACAAAGGGCAAGTCAGTGGCACAATCAGAGGTATATGCTTTTAATGAAGACCATGAGGGAGAATCTAGTCATTCTCTTCACTTCCAGCAAAACGACCAACTACTATGCAAGGCCAATTACTTGGCAGGTGTTCTCAAAATCCGTTTACAAACGCTTTGAACAAGAATCCAATTTTTTGGGTTGTCTTACTAAGCTTAGATAGACAGACATAGTACATGACTATATTACAACCTTTGAGAAATTAGCCTTCGGCACAGGAGGTCTGGCAGATGAATTCTACTTAGAATGTTTTATTAGTGGTCTCAAAGATGCCATCCAAGCTCACTCCCAGGTGCACCACCCACACACATGGCTATAAGCTTTCACAACAGCTCGTGAAGTGGAACACGCATTAGTTACCCAATCACCTCATCCAAATTTCATAGCTAAGGGATGCCCCACCTAGGCTCCGGGCACTACCCAAACACTTAAGGTTGAAAAGGTGTCACCAACAGAAATGGAAGAAAGGAGAAAGCGAGGATTGTGTTACTACTATGATGACAAATAATCCCCTAGGCATAAATGCAAGGAACCCAAATTCTTTCAAATTGATGCTACGGATCATAGTTCATCTAAGGAAGCCCCATCCTTTGAGGGACAATAGGAAGAATATGAGGACAACTAGTAGGACAATGAGCTCCCAACTACACCAGAAGAACTAGTTATCTCACTCCATTCTTTGGCAGGCATTTCTTCTCCCCAAACTCTCAAAATCAGAGGTTTTATTAACATTTCCCTATAGGAGTCTTGATTGATAATGGCAGCATGCATAACTTTATCCATCAGAGAGTCATAGAATCTATGCATTGTTTTGTCAGAGTAGTCTCTAATTTTCAGGTATAGATTGTTGATGGGGGGACAATGAAATGTGACGGCCATTGTGAAAATATCAAACTTTAGATGGGATATTACCACCTAAAGACCCACATGTTTTCCATAAACATTGGTGGGTGTGACATTGTCTTGGGTGCTAAATGGATCTGCACACTCGGACCAGTCACAATGGATTCCCAGAAGTTGTATATGAGCTTTAAGAAGAATGACCACATGCATACCCTTTGCATAATCCAAACAAGAACTCCTTCTATCATCAACTCGCATTAGATGGAAAAGTTGTTAAAAAAGGGCCACCACAGAGTTGTCACCCAATTTAATTCGATCCAGGCCTTCAAGCCCCTTGCTCTTCATATTCATCCTGAGATGCAATAGGTCTTAAACAACCATATGCAGGTCTTTGACAAACCTCGTGAGCTTCCACCATCGAGAGGGGAACATGATCATAGCATTAATTTGGTCCCAGGGGCACAACCACCAAATGTGTGCCCATATAGATACCCCTTCACCCAAAAGAATGAGATTGAAAAAATCATCAAGGAACTCATGGAATCCAGTGCCATTTGTCCTAACATTAGTCCTTATTCATTGCTTGTGGTCATGGTGCTAAAAAAAGATGGGGAATGGTGTATGTGTCCAAACTTTAGGGCCCTCAACAAGCTGACGGTGAAATATAAATTCCCCATCCCAGTTGCTGATGATTTGATGGATGACCTAAATGTGGCTCAATTCCTTACTAAGCTAGACCATAGATCATGCTATCACCAAATTCGCATGAAAGAAGTAGACATTCCGAAGACTATTTTCCGAACTCATGAAGGCCATTATGAATTCCTGGTCATGCCATTTGGTCTCTGTAATGCTTGATCCACTTTTCGGAGCCTCATGAATCACCTGCTCAAACCATATCTCAAAAAATTTGTCCTTGTTTTCTTTGATGACATTCTCATCTACAACTTCACCCGGGGAAAACATCTTCAACATGTAGACCTGCTCTTCCAACTGCTGGGGAAGCATAAATTATTTGTCAAATTTTCCAAGTGCTCTTTTGGCATGAAAGAAGTTGAGTATTTTGGCCACATTGTGGGGTGGGAATGTGTTAGGGTGGATCCCAAAAAGATCTAGGAAATGCAGGATTAGCACCAACCAAAGACCTTTAAGAGTTTGAGAGGATTCTTTGGTCTCACCGGCTACTATCCCAAATTTGTCCACAATTATGGTTGCATGGCTAGACCCCTCACTCACCTTCACAAGAAAAATTCATTCCTCTAGAATGATGAAGCACAACAGGCATTTATAGCTCCCAAGCATGCCATGTGTTCCACTCCCATATTGGCACTACCCGACTTCACCAAATCTTTTGTGATTGAATTTAATGCTTCTGGTACAAGTATTGGGGTTGTCTTAATGTAGGAAGGTCGACCCTTGGCCTTCACTAGCCAACAAATAAGTGGGAAACATCTGATACAATCTACCTATGAGAATGAGATGATGGCCATATTACATGGAGTGGATACCTGGTGACCATACTTATTGGGGCAGCGATTCCAAATCTGCACAGACCATCGAAACCTTAAATATTTTTTGGAGCAATTCCTATCCTCGCCATAGCAAAATAAATGGCTAGCCAAAATGTTGGGATATGATTATGAGATAATTTACAATAAAGGACACGAAAATGTCGTAGCATATGCTTTATCATTCCAATTTGAGGACATCACCTTACTAGCAATCTCTCTTCCCATTCCAGAGTGGATTGAAGAAGCTTGCAAGGAATGGTTTTCACATCCTTCACTCTTCCAACTAATTCATAACTTGCAAGCAGCTCGAAATTCCACAGAGGGCTACTCTTGGAAGGATTATATTCTTCGTTACAAGGACAAATTAGTGATATCACTGACATCCATCCTCAAAAGGCACATTTTGGTAGAGTTGCACTCATCTCCCACTACAGGCCATTCTGGCTTTTAGAAGACTTATGCTCGCACTCCTCATTCCTTCTTTTGGAAAGGCATGAAAAATGACATTCCTACGGAATGTGATGTGTGTCAGTGTCACAAAGGAGAAATAGTCAATTCCCTTGGCACTTTACAACCATTTCCCATACCTGCCTCAATCTCGACGGATGTTTCTATGAATTTCATTACTGGTCTTTTGAAGTTAGGAAAAAAGTGAGTCATCATGGTGCTTGTGGATAGACTTTCTAAGTATGCTCATTTTTCTGCCCTACTCCACCCTTTTACACCCACTTTCGTGGCTTAATCCTTCATGGACCAGATCTTCAAATTGCATGTCATGCCCACTTCGATTGTGTTTGATTGCGACTCAATATTCATCAGTAACTTTTGGCAGGAACTCTTCAAGCTACAAGGCACCCAAGGCCAACTCAATACTTCCTATCATCCCCAAACTGATGGACAAACTGACTCAGTCAACAAATATCTGGAGACCTACCTCAGGTGTTTCACTTTAGAAAAGCAACATATATGGGTATAATGGTTACCTCTAGCCGAATGGTGGTATAATACTAACTATCATGTTGCCACCAAGATGACTCCATATGAAGCAGTTTATGGTCAACATCCCCCTTCACCTACTTCTTATATCCCTGGATGCTCTATGGTACAAGCAATGGATCAAATCCTATAAAATTGTGCAATCATGCTTACCCACCTCAAAGATAATCTCCATCAAGCTCAGAATCGCATGAACCAACATGCAAACCAACATCATTCAAAGCACACATTTCAAGAAGGGGATCAGGTATTCTTGAGGCTGCAACCATATAAGCAAACATCACTCAAAGACAAGAGTCATCAGAAATTATCTCCAAAATTCTATGGACCATATCAAATACTTCAATGCATTGGAGAGGTAGCCTACAAGCTAGCCTTACCACCCACTATAAAAATCCATCCCGTCTTCCATGTCTCATGCCTCAAGAAAGTGGTAGGGAACAATTGCAGAATTCAAACCAGTCTACTGGAATTGGATGAAGAAGGTCCAATCTGGCTCCAACCTAAACAGGTTCTTGACACATGAGAATGGTACCTATGTGGCTGCATGATCATGGAAGTCCTTGTCAAGTGGAAAGACACCTCTCCAGAAGATGCAACCTGGGAACCAACCACTATTCTTTAGCATTTTTCACAGCTTCAACCTTGAGGACAAGGCTATTTTTATGGGGGAGGTCATGTTAGGGTCCAACCCTAACCCCATTATTTATGTAAGAGGATCGAGTCATAGTTATAGTTAGTTAAAGAGTCAATAAAGCCCATATTAATAATTGTAAGTGGTTCACCCGCATTTAAGGAAAGGGACCACAGTTAGTTGCAAATGGGCCATGGTTTTAGATAGATGGTATTAATAGAACCATGGTACCAACACATGGTATTGCATATATGAATCTTATATAAAGGATAGATACTCCCCATTGAGGAGCGTCATGTCTTATTCTGTAATCAAGCACTGCTTGTTGGAGGTTTCCCCCTCGAAGAGGAAAGTGAACATTGCTTTCATCTATGAATAATAAAATATATGCTATTATTTCTCATTTTGTTCTGTGTTCTGGGTTGTATTTCTTTGCATATTTGTTATCTTGGCATCTTCTCACAAGTCAAGAGCTTAAAAAATTTCATTTGACTTTTCATAGCTTGAAACTACATCACATGGAAATGGTCCCAAAATTCCATAGGTGATTCATGCAGGGCCTTCTATTGTTGTAACAGTTTTTTGTCAAGAGGTTCTAGATCAAAATGATGGAAAGTAGATTCAATGAGATCAAAGAACTACTCAAGTGAATGCATGCTGCTAGGAGGTAGACTCCAGCACCACCATTGTGGGGATTCGTGAAGTGTGTATGCAAGAAGCAGGATGACCTCTTTTGTATAGAAATCATTTCCATCTTCAAGGAATGCATAGAATTATTCTAAGTACTCGGGCCAGGCTACTTGGCCTTCACCATCATACATGAATTCTGACAGGAGATCAAAAAACTCTCTCATGATGTTGAGTGGTTCAACATGCAAAAGACATCGCAAAGGGATGAGTGTGATAGAATCCATGATAGATATGGAAAGGTTCAAAATAGGATGAGAGGACAAGCTTTTCATATCTCCCTCCTTCTAGTGCCAAAAATGTTGACAACACTGGACCAACCAACATGTCAGGGGATCTCCTCAGTAAGAAGTCATAACTAGACCTCGAACCATTTAGTGTAAGAGTCCCAACAGTGGGTCGTATGATATCACATTGAATGTAGTTACGTTTTGAGGCAAGTAAGATGTCCCTGTTGATAGCAAGGGTGTGACATGCACAACATGGCAAGGAAGGTGCATGAACAGTTCTAACACATGGAAAGTAAGGTGAGTGCGCCCCTTGGAAACATGTGAAAGCATGTGGCTAAGAAGGGAGCACATGAGTGAGGATGCATCACAAACTGGAAAGCAAGTAAGATAACAATCCAAAGTGATGATTAAACCAACAAGACATTTCAGTAAGATTTATACATACATATATAGAAAGAGTCTATACACACATGCATAAGAATATATATATATATATATATATATATATATATATATATATATATATATATATATATAGTAAACAAGATAGTTGAAATACAATAACAACATATGCATGAAACATGATGGCTTTGTTATATTAAGAAGTGAAAGTTTCAATTATATAGTACAACCATGACCGACCACTAGTCCCGATAGCAGAATGTTACAGTCACATCCACATTCTTCTTCAAAGAGATGTACTAGCTCTGCACTGTGGAGAAGCCAAGGCTCATTACTATACTCTCGAATATTTCTCTAAGATACTTCTATCGGAAACTTGACTGACCAAAAGCCTCTACAATGAGTTATGAAGGACAATAGAAACCAAATGGTGGGGTGACCCTTGAAATTCCCCTTTGTGATTGTTCATATACCCTCATGACTCTTCAACTACTCTATGACTATTACATTTAGCTATTGACACTTGAACTTCCATTTAACAAGACATTACATACAATCTACACATGTACCCATGTGAGACAAAATAGGCTTTAGAATTCCATGCAAGACATCACTATGACTCGAAAAATGGTGGGAAGACAAACACTTCCACATCCTCACGATGGTCGACAGTAGCAAACTGATGCCAAGCTCGGTAGTTCGGGATGGTGTCCATGTATTCTGTGGTCACATCTTTCTCGAAATGAAATCTTGCCTCTGTTTCATCTAGGTATGCTGCTCTGGCTCCCCTGTCCAACTCGTCTAATAACATGCACATCATTGTCTTGAGTGCAGCTGGACCACTGACATACTGAAACAGGGTGTCTGCACTGATCTCCAAGTCTATGCTGGTGGCTATGCACATCAACTCATCAAAGTACAAGTCAATCTCCAGTCAAACTTGTGCCTTTGTCTTTGCCTTGATGAGTGTCCCCATATATGCGATTGTATGTGCACGCACAACAACATCCATGATTCTGAATACTCGTGTATAGGAAGCCTAAAAACTAGTGATGAGCTATGGGAGTTCTTCATAGTTCCAGATCTGACTCCAGATACGTGCCTTCAACTTAACCGCTATGGGCTTCATCATCTTGGGAAAGTGTAATGGGTCTTCGTTGTATCTCATTGTCCATGTTTGAATGTGGTCAACAACAGTATGCACGTTTGACAACATACGTACTCTCCTAGCACATCGCTACTACCAACTGTTGAGATGGAAAAATGCTTTATGCATGGTACCAAATCTAGAATACAATTCCTGCCTAAATATCTAAAGGGATGATACTTCATCCAGTGTTGCCTTCTTCAACTCTGCTAAGGTGGATAGTGTAACTAGTTCTCCTCCCTGCTTGGTTGTCTGTAACTCAGCCATTTGCTCATTCTTTGATATCAAGAAGTGAACACCTGAGCTAGTAGCTTTGGCATATGGTCTGGTAGCATTGACCAATGATATTGGATGCTTACGTATGTTAGATACAATCACTCATTCCTCAAACTATGCAAGAGATGTGTGGTCATCCAGAATAGGCACTCCATGATTTCACAATTCTATGCTACGACTCATCGAATGATATGTTGTGCATCTCTCCTTCTGGATTGTCTCTAAGGTTGTCAATATCTCCTTGTTCCCTTGGAAATTTCTCTACTTCTAAATCCATTGAAGATAGTGGGTCACCACATGGTGACAAGGCATGAGGTCAATGTCTTTCGCTAACTCTGGCTGCTCCATCTCAATATCCATCTACTCAAGTTCATGTTCAATCTCTTGAGCAAAGTCCTGCTCCTGTGACTGCTCACCCTATCTACTTTGCGCCAACTCCTCAAATGAGTCTACTATCTGTATGAGCGCAGTTTCATTTGTCTATACATGTTCCGCCCCCTACTATACTATCCTTGTTGTACTTCCTTCTCCTCTCTATGCAACTCCTATTCCTTCCATAGTTTCCCCTTCAACTCATGCAACTCCTTCACTGTTTCCTCCATCCTCTGCTTTTCTCTATGCCTTCACATGGTCCTCCTATCGCACTGTCGCCTCTTCACCTCTATTCCTAAAGTTTCTTTCTACACAAGTGGGTCTACCATGAACTTGCATATTTTCTCTACCTCTGCGTTGTTGACAATATTTCTCTTACCTTTATAATGCACCAATATGTTTACATTTGCTGCTGATGCTGCTAGTGCTCTCCTGGATTTTGCTTCATGCGTCCGTTAACCATTCCACAACGATGCTGACCAATTCATTGGGCCCAAAGAAGCTGTGAAAATATCTCCATGGTTCCTCCTCAGCCCAATGGTACACCCTGTGGATCCATGGAAACTGTATTCTCACATAGTGATCCTTCACAAAACAATGCGAGTCATACAAATTATAGCTTCTGGTGCTAAAAGGGTATTTCTTGAACTCTTATATTTTTGCAACCACGTGCTTGAGATTCCGTATCTTGTACAACCCAATCTGCAACGGCAGAGTGGGCCAAGGTGCCTTCTTATTTCGGTGCAACCTAGGTGATGGTCCTACCGAGATGTGGTATGATACTTCATGCCTGACGAGCTTGTCCATGGCAAACTTTGGCAAAACTTGCAGAGGCTTCTCCGCACTGTACATCCATATGAAGGTTCCAAGAGGTGAGGCATACTAATCCGCTATGTTGATTAGTGCCTCCATTGCTGCCTTTGACATGCAAGGTGGATCCTGCTCAAATATGATCTTATACGTTGGGGTAAAAAAATGATCTGACGGCTGTGTGATGACTCCTCAGAAGCTACATTTGGAAAATAGGTTACAATAAGTGTTTAGAGAGGTTTTCGCTAGCATTCATGCCCATTTCAAGCCCAGGAACTCCCAATGGGTACATATTACATCCAAGATGTAAGTGGACATGTATATTTCTGCTTGCTGACCTTTGGGTAGCTATTAAGCTCCTATTACCTATTCCTTTAGCCTGTGAGCCAACATGTCAGACCAGATACATGCTTTTCCTTCACTAGCCAGTTGGTACAACACAATCACCCAACTCTACGAGAAGGTCTCCGTGCTCTCTGGGCCATACAAGCGACATGCAAAGATGACCAAGTACTGATATGCCTTTCGTAGTATCTTGATCTTGTAAATATGGTTGGGTTTCATCCTGAATTTGGTTGGCTCCTTCATCCTATTCTTCAAGATATCCCTGGAGTTGGTATTGTTGCTAGGTATGCTGAAGGGTGTCTCCATGGTGATCACTGGATTTGGAAAGTGGTACATCTATTGATAGTCCTGTGTCCTGAAGGCAACAATATCTATCTCGCTAATTCTTCTCAATGTCATCGTCTTGGGGTCAGTGTGCGAGATGATCCATTGTATCATGCACGCGCATGGGAAGGTGGGGTACGTGCATGCAATATGGTACAATTCGGACTTGTGAATGTTCACATAGACATGGTAGTCTTCAAGACATTCCCCAAATGTGCCCGAGAATTCATCATTGACCTCTTGCTATTTTAGCTTGATATCTCTGTCTACGATCAATTTGGTGTCTTTGTATATCGGCAAACTCATAGACACTTGCTCAATTGCTGTTCCAGTTGCACTTCCGTCAATGTCATTTGATCCTACTCTCTTGGAGGCCATTTATCTTAAATTGTTAAGAGATGGATGAACACTTACTATATCTGGAGACACAGTGACATGCATGGCAAGAAATATGTTAGTTAAAACCAAAGAAAACTTGAGGGATGACATGCAACATACCTAGGGAATTACTGGCAAGGATTGCATAACTTTCACTAAGAGGCTGGCAGATTGACTATCGGAACTGTGCAAAAGGTAGTCTGGACTGTCGAGAGGTTGGTTATCTTTTGGAATTGTGCAATGCAGAATCCAAACTGGCCTGATGGGTGCTGAGATTACACAATGTGTAATTTTAGCTGGCAAGTGATGCAAGCCCAGTAACTGCATTCCACAATTTGTGTTCCATTAGTCACTTCCTCTCAGAATTGTGCAAAGGAAGAGTGGAGGTAATTGATTGGCAAAATTTGTTCATTTTTTGGGAGGAAGGTAGAGCCTTCCCTCTCAGAATTGCGTAATAATGTACGGGTAAGGCAGAGTCCAAGCCAAGATTACCGAGACCTGCCTTCGCGCAACTGAAAGAAAATGAAGATGTGAATGCATGGAGATATTGAGTGTAAGTAGGAGTGAATGACCATGCATGCAAACTGTCAATGCAATATTTTGAAAATGGAACAACATGCATGTGTGTGGAATGAGTCACCGAATCGACAACTGTTTGTGTAAAACAGTCTCATGCATGTGACAATAGTGAGATGCTAACGAAAACTGAAACGATGCTTGTACATCCTAGTATGCATGCAAATGAAAACAAGGGTTCACAAAAATCAAGCAGACAACACTCAGAAAAGCTAAAACACAAAAATCAAAAGCAATGTTGCAAAAGACAAGTGAAGCAGACTTACCCAAAAATAGGTGAGTTGGATGTGCCGAAGACTCGTGGATGTGTTCTGGGATGTTAGAGCTCCAATATTGAATTAGCTTTGAAGCATTGAATAAATAAGTTTCAGGCTCTTGACATGCATGCCACAAATCTAGGAAAAAGCGACACTTGGAGGAATGTTTCTAAATTGATCTTTGCATGTAACCTCCAACTGCTAAAAATAGATCTGTAAAATCTAGGGATTATTTTTGCATGTTGATTTTTTCTGTTGTGGGAAAAGCATCCCATGCATGCATGTCAAGTTTTATTGGTCCCGGGTGGAACCAATCGACCTGAAGGCAGATGCAACAACGTTCTTGACTTAGAGGCATTTCTGCACAATTCCTAGGAGGAAGTTGGGCTGGTTGTCTAGAGAGATTGCACAATTTATAGGAGGAGCAACTGACTACTGCCTAGAATTATGCAATTTCTAGGCTGAGATGCACTACTGAGCGAGATTGTACATTTTTCTAGAGGAAGATTGTTTGACAGGATTGCATAATTTCTGAGCCCAACAAGCTGCGAGTCAGAATTACGGAATTTCTGGATGGAAGGTCGGCCCCCCTCCATAATTTCACAATCTTCTGAGGGAGATTCTCAACCAAGAGGTCGACCATGTCTAGAAAGGAAACCTATGAGGGGAGTGACACAAGCTATCATTCATAGGCTGGCAAGCTGCTGAAAAACCAATGAAGCTTATGTACTTGACTGTGCAAGACATGCTACTAAGGATGGTTGGTATGGAGGCTCCAAAATGAACCTAAGGAAAAATTTTGGAGTGTGGTTGTAGCCACTACAACAATATATTATAAACCAAGATAGGTCCATATTAACTCTGGATCTATGAATCCCTAAGAGGACTCAAATATCTCAAGGTGAAAATCTTCTTAAGGTGTAAAACATTCCTCAATTTTTGCACTCAAAAAAGAGGTTTGCACCTTAAGAGATTTGATCTCTCTCATCACTTGATAGATATGGATTTAATATGTTTCTTTACTATCTGACCCAACTTTTTTATTTTAAAATGACTTTCTTTAGCTTGTAAATTTTGATGTTAGATACCTCATTTGTCACCAATACTTAATTGTTATTGTTATTACATAGAAATAAGAGACACCTCACTACTACTATAGAGATAGTAAATCTAATTTTCTCCTTGTATGCCTTCTGCATTTCTCCTCATGTGTACCATATGCCTCACAATTTTCATAGAGAGAGCCAAGTAGGAATACTTTAGTTTCTAACAATAATAGCCTCCTGTAGGCCGGAATGGTAGTATATTGATGTGTTAAGGTCACAATTTAGTTTTTGACATATTTTTTAGCTCTTATTACTAAGGTGAGATGATTTTGTAGTGAATAATTATTTTTCTTAATAATGTTTGTATAAATATTGTCATCATGTTTTTCATTTTTATATGAGATTGACCTTAACATGTGGTAAGGTTACTCGATTATAATTTTACTGGATCAGAATCTCTAATAAATGTTAAATAATATTTTTGTAGATTAAACAAATCTTCCAATGATAGAAGATTTGAAGACAAGGCTAATAGTGTGTTTTGATTTCTATTGTCAACCCTAAGGATAACTTGTTGATATCATTTGGTTCTTGGCTTTGTTGGATTTTAATTAGGATCCAGACATCGCATTGGTTCTTCACTATATTTGTTTCTCACCCGCAGACTTTTTGATCGAACATATTGGAACAAAACAAAGGTAGAAAAAATTTCTTGTTGTGGAATTTTGATCCATGCCATCACTAGAAAAAAATGAGTTAATATAACAAATAGGATATAAGGGATATCTTGCTACATTGTGAAATATGTAGCTAGTAGTGACTGAAACATACATGAGAATCATTTTAGTTGTTTTGTAATGTATCCATATAACAAAATAATGTAACAAGCCTATATATATATATATATGAAAAATAATTATTGAATATCTAATAATACCTAAATTCATTTATTGATGGGTAAGGAAAAAATCCAGTATGTCCATTTTGTACTAGCCCCTATAGTGAGGATGCTCTAAAAGATTTAGGTGCCTCAAACTTCTCTTCACTATGCTTTCCAAGTATGTAGCCTCGATAAATTCCATATATGTATTGGATGTATGGTATCCTCTCAACCATTCCTCATTTCGATAACTAATAGAAATAATTATAATTAAGGTGACAACATCTTGCATGCCATAAACTACTCTCACCACTAACATGTGTTAGAATAGAAAAGTCATACTTAGGGAAATTGCAAGAGACTGGGTATAATATGGAATGGTAATTCACAACTCTAATATAAACTTGGGAACTATATCACATGTTCTAAATCGCATTTGTATGTGGAGTTAATTCTATATTCTCTCTTGACACTATATGAGTGATATGATCAACTGAAAGAATGTTAGCTAAAATATGAGGAACATGGAGTACTTTGATAAAGTTTCCATTGTCAATGTCAGTTCTCACTTCTTTATAAACCTCCAAAGGCGTGTCTTCTCATAAAAATAAGGGTGATTTAGTACAAATATAAAAGTGAGAACTAAATAGTGACATTAACACATCCATATAACACCATTTCAACATGCATGAGGTTAATTGTTTTTAGAAATTAGAGTATTCTTGCTTTGGTTTGTCTATGTCAACTCTGAGACATGTGATCCACCCGGGGAGAAATTTAAAGGCATATAAGGAGCCAAGTATATTTTCCACGTCTCTATAGTAGTAGTAAGGTGTCTTGTATTTCTTTGTAGTAACAATAAAAATTAATTATGGGTGAGAAATTAGATGTTTTACATAGTAATATATGAGCTAAAGCTAATAATTTTATAACACAACTTCTCAGAGTGATGGTAAATATCCATCTTAACTATGGATCTATAAAGAACTATTTGGGCTGGTTTATAATATCTAAAAAAAGTGGCTTTTATATATAATAGGTTATTATTATAATTTTAATTATCTCCTTTTCATGGTTATGAAATCAAAGAAAGAGTTATCTAATATTAGTCCTCATCAGATCTTTCTTTTCACTTTATCCTTTTTAATTGTAAATTACAATGTGTTAATAATTTATTGTTATTAATGTGATTATAATTGTACATAATACTTTTTTTTAATAAGTTAAGAAGTCAAAGTTTGTAAACTTATGTTATAAACTTAATATAATAGAGTAATGTAGTAAAAGTAAAATAATGTGGAAAATAATTTATCTCTTAAATTTGAATGCCTCTATTAATATATTAATATGTATAAAACTCTATTTGAAAACACTAATAAAAAAAATCCATATTTAAATTTATAATTTTTTTTATTATATTTTTTTTTGTAGTTGACAGGCCAATAGAACTTAGTCATTTATAAAAACATATAAAAATATAAGAATGTTTAACCTTAATTGTTCTCGACATACTAATAAAAGGTAACCATTGATTCAAAACATAAATATGAAGCCCAGATTGCATGGTAGAAAAAAATTAAATAGGCATTATTTATGATGCACTGTTGAGTTCAGATATATTTTAATTTTTGTAATGTACTGAAAAAAAAAAAAAAAAAAAAAAAAAAACCATTCCAAACTTATGCAGAAACTAAAACCTCAATCCTATTCCAAATTCTAAAACTTTGGGAGAAGAGGTTTAAATGTAGAGTAAAGAACATGGTTAAAAAGTGAAAATGTGGTAAAGAGTGTATATTTTAAAATTTAATCACTCTATTAATGTCTATACAACTCTTTGAAAACATTAAAAACCTAAACATAGTAATATTTTAAACTATTATTTACATTAATCGTTAAAAATATATTTTTCTCTCGAATTTTATATTTATATTTATCAAATTTTTGTAAGTTACAAAGATGAGTCAATTATAAAATCATGTAAAAGGATAAAATTGTTTAACCTTACATTTTCTTCATTAATGGTAGTATTCTTCTATATATGTAAGACTACAGAATTAATTGTTATCACTTTTAATGAAAACATAGCCATCATTTAATCAAACCTTGATCATGAGCCTAGATTTGTGGTTCAAAACAATTAAATTTCCATTACTTATGATGCATTACTGAATTTTATCTATTGGTAAAGTGAAACAATATAGACATGAAGTAAACCTAAAGAGCCATTCCACAAATATGCCCAGAACTATACCATAAATCCTATTCCAAATATGCCCAAATATGTAGGTGAAGAAGCTTAAAATTAGAGTAAAAACATGGTGAATAAATCCTGAATTCTATCACAAGCTATGATCAATTTGAGTTTCCAAAGTCCATAGCGGCTATGTAGTCCACAATAAAAGTATGGTCCAAGCTCTATTGAAAATTACAAACGGTATTAGAGATCCAAAAAATCCATTGAATTCTTGACTTTTCTTCTTTAATATTCACTGATATCATGTTCAAATCAGCAAGATGGTAGGTTTATATTTATAGTGATTCACCACATTTGAAAGGATGCAACCATTAGTGAGCTAACCTAACATAAATTGAATAAGCAAGGATTTTTTTAATAGGATCCATAACAGTCATGAAATCTAATAGTTCCCAAAGAATATTTCTCCATTGAATCTTCATAGACACCTTCTTCTCATGGACTCTATGATTTGTGGAGAAAAATTATTCAAGCTATAAATCAACTTTTGCTTCCATGGAATATTGTTGTCACCATGTTTGTAACATGCTCCCACTTGTTTAATAAAGGATCATAGGAGTAGATTTTATTGGGTATATTTTCAATCCAAGACCACAATAACCAAGTAAGTATAATTTTCTTTCAAGAAATTCACATGTCACTCAAATTATTTTAAACATGCATAAGGAATATGCATCTAAGACTTCATCCATCAACCAGGTTAGAGTCATTTGTATGAATTCATTATATACTTAGGTTTCAATCTTCTAGGGTAAGAGCCATTTACATCCCTAATTTAAGGCATGTGACAGGTTTCATTATGTAGCTAAGCAATATCCCTTCATAGGGTTAGGGTTTGTCATCATCATGCATTCATATTCCTAGGAGGGTTTCATGGCAATGGATCCTTCATTCATTCACCATTAGGCCATGCTTCAACAATCTAAAGTTTTCCATCATATAGATAGGGATATATATAGTTAGGGTTTCATGGGTATATTTAGTAAGGCTATAGTTGTTGAAGAATGTAACTAGGTTTAGTCCTCATAAACTGTACTTGAGTCAAAATGTAATATATTTGCCAAAATAAGTAAAACCAATTTTATTATTAAATTGAATTGACTTGTTAAAGCATGGGTTTCATGCTTGGGTCAATTGTCATAGGTCAAGCCTCCATTGTATTCTTTAGGAAACTTAACTTGAGTCAAAAGTCAAAGTTTGTTTCTTCAAATAATCCTCCATCAAAGTCTCCTTGTTGTCAAATAAAACCTCATCAAGCCACCCTCCTCAATGTTTCCTTCAATTTTGCCTCAAAGGAATTATCATCAAAAGAACTCATGTCAGCCTAGAATATAGACATAGCTCTTCATGAATTCATGACATCTCATTTATGATGGAAAAACAACTATATATACAAACATAGGGACTTAACATTCATCATAATGAACAAGTTTGGATAATTTCAGAGAAGTGGTTCTGGTGCTATTGTAGAGGGAGAGGTTCAGTACTACTGTAGAGATACAAGCTAAATACAAGTTTGGTGAAAGTGTAGAGGATATTGTTCAAATAATTTCAGAATAGGTTCGTATAATTTTAGTGAAAGAAGAATATAGTTTAGAGATATAACTCTGCTCCACAGGATAGTGACATAATACACAGTAAGGGCACTCGATACTATCATAGTAAGAAAGCTCATTACTATTACAAGAAGGGAGCTCAGTACTATTGCAGTAAGGGAACTCCAAACTATTGTAGTGAAGGGAACTTGGTACTATTGCAGTAAGGAGCTCGATACTATAGTAGTAAGATTGCATCAGAATTGAAAGGGAACCAAACTTATTGTTGACCGTATGCCACCATTAAAATTTGGATATTGAAACATGCTACTGTTGCAAGATTGTAGCATGACATAGATATATTCTCAAGGGACTGACTGAATAATGAAACACTGAACAATATACAAGGATGACTTGATGGAGGATGTCTTGGGTCTAGATTGTAAGGGTCTTGGTGGCCTCATATTTTGAAAATACTAAAGGAATATTTTTGATTGGGTTTTCTCCTAGAGTGGGTTTTTACCCTAGTTGCATGCCTATATCTTGTATTCTCTTCTAATTTTTGATTGGAATTAGTCTACAAGATAAAGTCATAAGAAGAGAAATCATTTAACTGCCACCCTTTTTATTTATCAACATGGTTTTGGAGCAAAGGTCATGATCAAAGGCAGTTTGAAGACCACTTATACATCTTTGAAGTATTCTCAGTGAAAGGTTCTATTTTAAGATAATTTCTTAGCTAATAGAACTAAGATTAGAGTGAGCCAGTTTAGTCTTTTAAAGATATCTTGAAGAAGAAGGAGGATTTAAGTATACATCATGGTGACAAGTTCGGATCTGATTCAGAGAGTGAGGGTCGGTAAAAATCATAGTTGAGAAGAGATGATACTTCACTCAAAATACATAGAAGGTTTGGGTCAAATCATATGATATGGTTTTGACATACTATGAGGAGAAAAAATTGAATCGACTTTAGTGATAAATTTGTGTAGGAAATTCAGTATGAATTTCAATATTAATTACAGTCACATTCATGTCGTAAAGGAAAATCCAATCTCAGTGATGTATGGTCGAAGCACTAATATAAGGGTTGAAGAATTGTTATGGTCATTAATATGTGCAAGGTCGAAACAGTGAAGAAATACTTTATGTCTTCCACACATTGAAGAAACTATGGAATGAGTCATCTCAAGTCTAAAATCCTCTTCAACATAATCTAAAATTATAGAAAACCTAACCAAATAACACTAGCAATACATATGAAATTTAAGGCAATAAAGGGAGGATTTGTAAGAGAAAAAAGCATTCATTTGAAGGCTATTCAAAGTATGGATTATGGAAAAAGAATTCAAGTAAGTATTGTCACTTAATAAGATTCTCTTGGAACAAGTTATCAAACCAAAGGTACCTTTTTTATATTTTTGATGTATCTAATTTTAAATGGCTCATATAATCCTAGTTTGTAGCACATCTAGATAAATATTGTAATCCCTAGATAACATAGAAAAGTCTCATATTAGAACCCTTATCTTCTAGGATTTACAAGTAATCTAGATATAAAGAAAAATAGAATAATTTGATTCTATCCTAGTGATAATTAAAAGAAAGAATAACTTGATTCCATCCTCCATTTTTACGTAGAAAATCTAGATTAAGAAATTAAAACCATGTTCTTGGCATCACATGTTTTTCTTGAAAGTATGTATTACAGGTATAATATATCATGGCTTAATACAAGGAGATCACTTCAAGGAATCCTTACAAGGTTTTTCAAGGAACATATCCAGGTATGTCTTAGTCTATACACCTTATAAAATTCTCTAAAAAGTACGTTCCTATTATTTTTGAAATTTCCATTACATTACCAACATTGTTATGTCTAGTTGTCTTGAATCATAAAGATTCTTGTTTAGGGTGATGATGAGCCCCAAAAATGGATAATTATATCAGCTCATTCAACCTCCTAATTTGACTTAATCCACCATTCTCATTAGTTTATTGCATGTTTTTTATTATATTTATGCTAATAGAGTGAATTGGGTTAGTCCTTATGCCAACAAGTATAATGTGTGCTTTATGCAGTCTTTTTGGTCAATTTGGAGACAAAATCAAATGTTTAAATTAGCACTTGGCAGCCAAATTCGTGGAGAGGATTTTTAGGAAGGTGTCCCCTTCATTTATGGACCCTTACCTCAAATTCTCCACCATCAACTTGGAGTTCAAGGGCCACCAAATCGATTATCACAAGGGTAGCCAAGCAAGTCAAGTAGGATTGCTGTTAACTGCAAGTTTTGGGCAACCGAGTCCCTAAAGTTTAGGAGGACTATTGGGGTCCTCAATTTATATAAATAAGAAGGCTTAGGGCCTCATTTGGGTTAGCCAGTAGTTAGTCACTTTGTAGGCAGAAGTTAGCTAGTTTGTAGTTCAATTTTAGTCATTTTTTTAGGCAGTAGTTTAGCTCTGCATTTCAGCACATTTTCAAGTTTTCCTTGTGGACAATTTTTGGAATGTAACTATTCTTTTGATAAATAAGGATGAATCCAGCTTTGAACCAGCTCTAATGTATTTTAGGAGGCTGTAGCTCTTGGGTTTGAGCACATCTCAAGTGCCCAGTACCTCCTTTGTTTACTTTCATGTGTCTTTGCTGCATTCTTAGAATAAAATATGCTATTTAGATTTAAATCTTGGTTTGTTATTTAGGTTGCTTTTTATGGTTAACTTAGCTTTTCATGTTCAGATTTAGTTGATAGATTAGTAACAGGAAATATCTCCAGAAAAATGCCATCAAGCACCTTTGATCTCACCTCTCCCTTAGTGGGATCATGAGCTGGGACAAAGGCAACATTGTTGCCAACAAAAACGTTGTTTTGCTTTGTCATGCAATTCTTATTGTTGGAATCCTCATTTGCAGATGCTGATATTAGTAGTTTTTAAATGCTTCAGTTGATGATTGCTTAGTTGCATAAGTTATTTCACACATTTCATTTCGAATAAACTGCTGTTCATTTCCTTTTGCTATTACTTAGGTCAGAATAGATTAAAGTAACTAGGTCATAGGTTTTATAAGTGTTTGTTTGTTGAGTTTGAAAAACCACTTGCAGAGTACCTGATACCCTTCCTTACCTACACATACTCCATCCAACCTACCTGTTTCATACTTCACTTAGAAACCTTACCTTACATTTTCCTCGTTTTCTTACTTTTCCATGATTCTCATCTTCTTGTGCAACATCATTTCATCCCTCCTTGAACAAATCTAACCATCTGTGCCACTCCTCAACTCCATCCTCCAAGTCTTGAACTCCCCTAAACCCCTATCCTATCTCAATACCCACTCCTTCATCTTTATTCATCTATCCATCCTCCAAAATCCCATTTTTGAACATCCTGTAGAAAATCACAGAACATCCTGTAGAAATTCCAGAACATCCTGTAGAACCCCTGCAGACTTCCTGTAGAAGCTCATGAATGAGGTTTCTTGATAGCCAAACTTTGTGAAACTCTCTGGAAGGGTGTTAGGGACCCCTTAGGCCCTCTCTGAACCTTCCTGACCTCTTCCAAGAATTTCCTCTCGCCGATCCACCTCTGCACAGTCAAAAACAGTGAAAGCACATGCATGATAATTCTGACAACTTATTCAAAAATACAAAAATATGTTTTCTTCAAATAGAAATAGCTTAGTCACATGTATTTTACCTTCCTAGAAGTAATGGCATCTCTTTCAGTAGCTTGCATCCTCTTTTTCGCATCAGTAGGACTAGCTGGTAAAATTAGGGTTTGCCAGGGTTTGCGCTTTCTTTCAACTTTTCAATTTCTTTTTGCAAGCAGATTAGCTTCCTTCGAGTTAGATTCCATCCATAAGTTAACAAGCTTCTTCTTAGATCTCATAGAAGTTGGCTTGAGGCCCTGACGGACTTGTGCCAGCTGACCAAGTGACAGCTGCGGTAAGAGCTAGTACTTGTGCATACAACACCGTCGCTTCCAAGTTTGTTACGAACTACCGGGTTGATAAAATTAAAGAAGGGAGTCCTAGGAGTTGCAGCATTATTGCTGCGATATTTGGGCCCACCACTCTTTTTGGCGCCGCTTCCGGGGAAGCATCAGAGTATTTATGATTGCTGCTTTTCTTCTATTTTCTACTACAACCTTCTGCTAAGTAGTTTATTTCATTTCCATTCTGCAATTTCATTTCTGCAAAAGTAGAGTAGACATTTCCTGCTTTCATAGATTAGCATTTCAATTCCGCAAGTGTAGCTTAGCATTTCATTCCTGCAATTTCATTTCAGCAAAATAGATTAGTCATTTCCTGCTTTCCTTTCAATTCCGCATTTTCATTTCAAAAAGATAGTTAGTTGCAGTTCAATCTATTTCAGTTTTGCAGTTACAAGTAGAAAAAAAAACAAAAATCAACCAAAAAGATTTTCTTTCATGCCTTGTAGGAGTAGAGATAAGCTAGAAAAATGATTGCACAACACCCCCACTACTTCACACATCCAACCTTCTCTTTTCTTCGATGGTTGTGATTAAAGAACTCCTAGGTGGACAACAAGACATATTTGAAGAACCTCTAGGGGAGAAGAAGAAGAAAACATTCCTCTAGAGCAAATGGCTACAAACACAAATGTTGGGAACAATACCTTTTCTTCCAACTCAATATTTAGAGGTGAATGTGAAAATCTGATGGAAGATTTCAAGAGTGATATGAGGCAGTTTTTTGCCATGCAACTGGATACCTTGCGGATCCAAAGGAAGCAAGAGGAATCCGGGAGGGCTGTGGACATATTTGGTCCTAGGTGCACTAGAAAGAATCCTAGGAATGAATGTCCAATGCACTCCCTAGAAGTGTGTTTCAACTGTGAAGAATACCATCCTACGAATCAGTGCCCTTCCTTGCCTAGACTTAAAGCTGCATATCAAAGAGCCAAAGGAGCCACTGAATCACTCTATTTCATGAACCAAAGGAGGCCACAGGGACCCATACCTTACTAGCAGGAACTGCAAGGGACATCCGAGACCTATTACGACCCCTATCAAGCCACTTCTATGCATGCTTGGGGTCCCCCTGCTCATCCTTCCTGGTTCACACCTCCTCCTTGTTCCTTCATAGATCCATATTATGTCCAGCTAGTTGCTCATTCATTTCACTCTTATGCTCAACCACAGCTTCAATGGAATGCACCTCATCAGGGGTGGAGGCCCTAGCGCAACTCTCCTCTCGCTCATTTGCCTCCACCACCTACCCAACCACGACCCCATCCACATCCATCTCAAATCCACACCCCCACTCAACTACCCATACCACCATTTCCAAACCCTTACAATGGAGTAGTTCAACCCAATTGTAAATCTGAAGCATAACATGTCCAAATGACTCCTCTTGAGCTCAATGATTTTCACCATAGCTTAGGAAGAGTATTGCAAAAAAGAGATTATCTTGAAAGTATCGAAGGACCACACCCAGCAAAAGAAGATTCAAAAGAGGAGATCAAAGAACCATGGGCTACGCTAGATGAAGAGAAGAGATCAAAATCGGAGATTGAGAGAGCTCCCTCATGGTTACCATCAAATCCTCTATGTATTCAAGAGAAAACTCAGCAAAAAGAGGAAGATGTGAGGGTCATGATAGAAGAAGATATGGAGAATGATCCAGATTAGCAAAAGGAGCAAGGATATCAGAGCTATATTGAGATATGGTTCCAGATGGTCACTAAATTGCAACAATACTCTCTTCCCCAGCTATGCTTCATCCTTTCAAAGTCAAATCATTTGGTGTCTGAAATCCAGATAGCTGTCAAAGCATGCATTTCAAGCCTCCACATCATTTTGTCTCTAATCTCGATGTGCACATGGCTCCATTGGAAGTGTTCTTATACTTGAAAATGATTTTGTTTTTCAAGTAGGGTAGGGTAGAAAAAAAAAAATGAAAATGAGAAGAAAATAAAAATCTAAGGTGAAAACCTCCTCAGAGGCGCCTTAGATTGGCTCATTGATTGAAAACCTCCATGAGGCGGTCAATGGGTTGAAATAAAAATGAAAAAAAAGAAAAAAAAGAGAAAATAAAAAAGGAATAAGATCCCTGGGTCAAAACCTCCATGAGGCGCCCTAGTTGTTTTTCAAAAAAAAAAAGAGAAAAAGAAAAAGAAAAATAAACCTAATTTCCATTGAATAATTTCAGGTTGCAGCAATGACATTGTAGGTCAGGAGGATCGCTCAAAACAAAGACAGAGGAAGTTCTGTGCCTTGTATAAGAAGTTCTGTGTTTTCTACAGGAAGTTCTGTGTCCTCTACAGGAAGCCTACAAACAAGACAAAACCGATTTCCGAAGAGGACCTGAAGGCTAGGAATATGTCCATGAGGCCTGCACGCACCCCTCTTTCCATCCCTCACCTTTCTCCATCATTTTTTCCACCTCGTTGTACTTCTTTCATGAAAACTGTGCTTCTACAGGAAGTTCTTGTAGAAATTACAGAAGGCTGGAAATGGATTTCAAAAAAAGGGAGTTTGGTGAACATGATAGCTTCTTAAAGGGTTCATCAATCCTCCTATCTTCTTCAAACTCCTCCTCCATCATTTCCATGCCTGCATCACAGCCCAAGCTCATTTTTTCTTACCATGCAAAAAACTGCAGAATGATTGGAAGCCAAAAATACATGGTGTTGAAATTTGTTTTTGCCCTAACTTGAAAACCGTGCATCCATTTGCAAAATTGTTACATGGCGAGTTGTATAGGGATGATGGCAACATGCTCGAGCAATTTCAGCCAATTCTAGTGCACAGTTTCCAAGAAATCAACCTCCATCACCTTCAGCCATTTTTGCATTTTCTCCATATCTGTGCATCCGTTTCAAAACCTGTTTCATGGGGAGATGCATATGGCTGACAGTAACCTACCCAAGCAGTTTCAGCTGATTCCGATGCACAGTTTCTAAGAAATTAATCTCTGTAACCTTCAAACATTTCCCGTTTTTCTCGAAATCTGTGCATCCATTGATCGCGATTTTGCTATGGGAGGTGCATAATGATGATAGGAAAATGATGAACAAGTTTCAGATCGATCCGTTCTATCGTTCGGGAGCAATGGTGAAAACAAGTTTTTGGCCTGTGAAAATTCAACATCAGTAGCTTGAGGGTGCAGATCTGAATGTGGAAGCCAGCTCCTGCAGTGTGGATCTGGCTAGAGGATACCTGCACAAGACAAAATAGTCATGAATTAGCAACCAAGCCACAATGCAACCTCAGAAACCAGTGCATGCAGCAAATGAAAGGCCACAACACCTCACAACAACCATTCGACTTCCAGGTATGTGACTAAAACTTTTTCCTCTATTGCATGAATCTAATTGAAGAAATGCATGAACAAATGGAATGGTGGGAATAAGCCATGAATCTAGCAAGGATAACTCAACATTTCCTTCTCTAGCGCTCAGCTGGAAGTCATGCAGTATACGTGGACAGTCGACTCACATGAAAATTAAAACAAGAGGGAGTGTTGGCCATTTAAACCTCAGTGAAATTGTGGTAGTTATTACAGGGGGAAAACACATAGTTCATGAACAACACTACCATCTGCATGTGGCCACATACACCTGGCCACTTCACTCCCTCACCAAAAATCACGCAATAATTACAAAAATGCTCGGCTGACTCTCACCACCCTCTGTTCAATTACGATCACAATTGGAGCATGCGTCCACCACGTCCAAATCAGTTAACCAGTGGTCCTCTGCAAGATTCCTGCCTAATTTCTCGAGATCTTTTCCATTTTTTAAAAAAAATTCCCTCCTATCGGGCTCTACAGGAAGCGCAGTTTCGTTCTACAAGAAGTCTTCTACAGGAAACGTAGAAAACAACCATGTAGAAAGAAAACCTGTGATTTTCGGTGAATTTCAAGCTCTAAATGAGGTAGGATCGGGGAAACTTCGTTGTGCATGATTTTTTGGTGGAAAATGGTGAATTGAACATGGAATTAAATTAAAAAAATGAGAGGAAGAGTCTGCCTACACATTGAAAAAAGGTGAAAAGTCTGCTTACATATTTTCTGAGTTCTACACAGTTCTTTTTTCCCTCTGCATTCGAAGTCTGGCTTCTTCTTTCTCACCTTCTTCTGAAAAAAGAGATGCAACCATAGGAACTAAGCCTATGTGAAAGAATGAATTTGCAAGACTGTCCACTTTCTAGAAGAAAAAAACTATGTTATTTGTTCTCTGATTTGTCAAAAAAATTGATTTCTTTTCAAAAACTAAGAAGCAAATTCAAGTTGGAAAAGTTTGAAGAGCGAAAAATTGGAAGTTGTTGTTGTGAAAAGCATGAAAATTCCAGGAGCAATAACAAGTTTACAAGAGGGGTGATGAGCTATCTTTTTAGAAGAAAACACGGGGTTTTTTGCAAAATTTTTGGCTTCAAGAGAAGAAGAAAACAAATAGTTTTACTTGTTGCATGTTTATGCAAAAGAAACGATGCAATTCTAGGGAAGAATCAAGCTTGAAAAATGTGAAAAAAACCAATGATGAGGGAGCACAAATCATTCAAGCAGAGGGTAAAACAAAGGAAGAACATAAAAGAAAAGAGACTACAACAGAGAAGGCAGAAGCTAAACAAGATGAGAAGAAAGCCAAAACAGAGTGTGGCGAAGGAAGCTAACAGAGACAGAGAAGACAAAAGAAGAGGAAAAAAAGGAGGAAGAGCCACATCCATCCAGGCAGACCAAAACAGTTGAAACAGTTTCTACAGGAAGCATGAAAACCGTTTCTACAGGAAGCCAGAAAACAGTCAGCACAGGACTTTCTACAGGAAGTCTAGAAACAGGGTTGCAGAAGGAAAAATTGCCTGATATTTTAGCGAGGGAGGCAGTAGCTATGCTGGCCACCCTAAGCACATCTCCAAATCAAAAAGGGAAGCGAAAGAGGGAGCCTCCCATGTATTTTAAGGCAAGAAGGAGCATGCGGGTAAAAACTAGCAGACCCCAACCACAATCAAAAGAACCAATTACAATTGTAGACACCTTAGCTACACAAAAGGAAAAGTCTCCCTCAAAGGCATCCATCACCTATAAATGAGGAAGCCCGAAGACATCCACCTGGAGAGAAAGAATGAAAACGTTGGACACAAAAGCCTCTCTACAGGATGCTGAGACAGTTCTACAAGAAGCTAAGAGTTCTCTAGGAAAAGGAGCACAGGTAGTGGGAATAAGCAGAGAGAAAAGCATGATTTCATGACCGAGAAGAGGACATCACTTCAGAAGCTTGGCATGACAGGGAGGAAGAGATAGATTACTTGCTCAGAGGATGAGCAACACTTTCAGTAGGGGGGTGATGATGAGCCCCAAAAATGGATAATTATATGGGCTCATTCAACCTCCTAATTCGGCTTAATCCACCATTATCGTTAGTTTATTGCATGTTTTTTATTATATTTATGCTAATAGAGTGAATTGGGTTAGTCATTGTGTCACCAAGTCTAACGTGTGCTTTATGCAGTCTTTTTGGTCAATTTGGAGAAAAAATCAAAGGTTTAAATGAGCACTTGGCAGCCAAATTCGTGGAAGGAGTCCCCTTCATTTATGGGCCCTTACCTCGAATTCTCCACCATCAGCTTGGAGTTTAGGGGCCACCAAATCGATTATCACAAGGGCAGCCAAGCAAGTCAAGTAGGACTGCTGTTAACTGCAAGTTTTGGGCAGCCGAGTCCCTAAAGTTTAGGAGGACTGTTGGGGTCCTCAATTTGTATAAATAAGAAGGCTTAGGGCCTCATTTGGGTTAGCCAGTAGTTAGTCACTTTGTAAGCAGAAGTTAGCTAGTTTGCAGTTCGATTTTAGTCATTTTTTAGGAAGTAGTTTAGCTCTACATTTCAGCACATTTTCAAGCTTTCCTTGTGGACAATTTTTGGAATGTAACTATTCTTTTTATCAATAAGGATGAATCCAGCTTTGCACTAGCTCTAATCTCTCTTAGGAGGCTGTAGCTCTTAGGGTTGGGCCTATCTCAAGTGCCTAGTACCTCCTTTGTTTACTTTCATGTGTCTTTGCTGCATTCTTAGAATAAAATCTGCTATTTAGATTTAAATCTTGGTTTGTTATTTAGGTTGCTTTTTATGGTAAAAGTATCTTTTCATGTTTAGATTTAGCTGATAGATTAGTAATAGGGAATATCTTCAGAAAAGGACCATCAAGTACCTTTGATCTCACCTCTCCCTCAATGGGATCGTGAGCTGGGACAAAGGCGACATTGTTGCCAACAAAAACGCTGTTTTGCTTTGTCATGGAATTCTTAGTGTTGGAATCCTCGTTTGCAGATGCTGATATTAGTAGTGTTTAAATACTTCAGTTGATGATTGCTTATTTGCATAAGTTATTTCACACATTTCATTTTGAATAAACTGTTATTCATTTCCTTTTGTTGTTACTTAGGTCAGAATAGAGTAAAGTAACTAGGTCATAGGTTTTATAAGTGTTTGTTTGTTCAGTTTGAAAAACCACTTGCAGAGTACCTGTTACCCTTCCTTACCTGCACATACTCCATCCAACCTACCCGTTTCATACTTCACTTAGAACCCTTACCTTACGTTTGCCTCATTCTCTTACTTTGCCATGATTCTCATCTTCTTGTGCAACATCGTTTCATCCCTTCTTGAACAAATCTAACCATCTGCGCCACTCCTCAACTCCATCCTCCAAGTATTGAACTCCCCTAAACCCCTATCCTACCTCCATACCAACTCCTTCATCTTTCTTCATCCATCCATCCTCCAAAATCCCATTTCTGAACATCCTGTAGAAAATCATAGAACATCCCATAGAAATTCCAGAACATCTTGTAGAACCCCTGCAAAGTTCCTGTAGAAGCTCACGAATGAGGTTTCTTGATAGCCAAACTCTGTGAAACTCTCTTGAAGGGTGTTAGGGACCCCTTAGGCCCTCTCTGAACCTTCCTGACCTCTTCCAAGCATTTCCTATCACCGATCCACGTCTGCACAGTCAAAAACAGTGAAAGCACATGCATGATAATTCTGACAACTTATTCAAAAATACAAAAAGATGTTTTCCTCAGATAGAAGTATCTTAGTCACATGTATTTCACCTTCCTAGAAGTAATGGCATCTCTTTCAGTATCTTGCATCCTCTTTTTCACATCAGTAGGACTAGCTGGTAAAATTAGGGTTTGCTAGGGTTTGCGCTTTCTTTCAATTTTTCAGTTTCTTTTTGCAAGTAGATTAGCTTCCTTCAAGTTAGATTCCATCCATCATTTAAAAAGCTTCTTCTTAGAGCTCATAGAAGTTGGCTTGAGGCCCTGGCAGACTTGTGCCAGTTGACCAAGGGATAGCTGCGGCAAGAGCTAGTACTTGTGCATACAACACTGTCGCTTCCAAGTTTGTTACGAACTACCGGGTTGATAAAATTAAAGAAGGGAGTCCCAGGAGTTGCAGCATTATTTCTACAATACTGGGGCCCACCAGGTGATTCATCACTTGATCAATCTACCCTCCTTACATCCTTGACTGTTCTTATAGAACCATAGACAACTTCTATGGAAAACCCTAACTTAAGGGTATGCTAATGTTAATGTTTAAAACCCTAAAACTGCCTATGGTTATTGGGAAATGCTATTTGATTTTTTTTTTGATGTTGTTATATTTGGGGTTTCAATATGATCCTGAAAAACCTAACTTTTGAGGGTTGAATGATGTTGTCTAAATGAAGTTAGGGTTTGATTGGGTCTATAAGAAAAACCCTTGTTATGTAAGGTCCTCGGAATGAAATGCGAGGTATGTGTCCATTGGTCGAGTCCCTAGCTTGGTATAGGTCGGTATATGCCTTATGTATTAATGTTGTCTAACATATGATGTTCTTATGAATTATAATGAGTTCCTCGATATGTGCGTTGACATAATTAATCATGGTCATAAGTATTAGGGTTTAATGTAAGCCCTTTCATGAGTTTGATATTTTAGGATAATGTTGTTTGGGAAATCTAGGGTTTTGTAGTTAAACCCTAGTAGTAGTTAAATTCTTTAGTACGTGTGATATGACAAACGAGAATATATGAATATATATAGTGATTGTTCAAATTGTGTAAATGAGAAATATAGGGTGTACATCAGACCCCTAGTAGAGGTTATTTATGTTGTTGATTAAGTTGTGATCGGTTTTGATTGTTGAAGCCCATGTATGAAATCTAGGACATGTATGGAATACTAGTGAGGAGTTTAACATATGAATTTTAATAGTTGTTAGACACATTACTTGTTTGAATTTTTCTAAGGTTTTCTATATGAAAAAACTGAATATTGAAACCCTATATGACTTTAATATTTTGAGATGTTGATGTGATTTAGGGAAAGAAGTTGAAATATAGTCTCTTGTTGATTATGTTTTTAAAGTATAATGATTCCATTATTATAATACTTTGATATGGATAACTTCATGCTTGTATAGTTTTGCTTGTACTTGTTATCTAAGTTGTTGAGGTACATCGTCTTCAAGATGGTGAGGATGATCATAAGTAAAGTTGATGCGATAAGCATGATATATGAATGACTCTGATCAGAAGCATGGTAGACATGAAAGAAGAAGTTGATCTCCCTAAGCTAAGAGGGAGCCCATATAGAAGAGACCTCCTCATCATTAAGAGGGAGCCTAGATGTTACATGTCTATTTGGGCACATCACTCCCAACATTTAGATCAGTACTCTTAGGGCACATCAAACTCTAATTTAGTTGCTACACGCCGTAGACAAGTCATCACATTGAATTCCATCATTCCTAAGAGTTTCTTGGCCTGAACACATCTTGAAATGACTCCTTAAGGGACTAGCGCAACCTTGGTTAGGGGTAAATGTGTTACATAGCACTTAGGCCAATTTAAGCCTACTCTGCAGAGCACCTAGGCCCACTTTGACTTACGCTAGGTGAGATTGAGCAAAATCTTCATAGGGTTTTGAGAACATTTCTACATTCTAGACCATTATAGAATATTCCCACCTTTTATCCCCTCCTATGAGATCGAAATTGGATAGGGAATGATCAAATAACCTCCTACCTTCTCATTCCTTCCTCCATGGAAACTAAATCCCAAATTGGAAATCCATTCAATGCCCAATTTATGACAAAGCCACCTCCATTTCCCTATAAATCAAGCACCCATCATAGTGATCTGGGGTTGGACTTTGAAGAATTGTAAGGAGATACTATTAGATTGAGGTTTAAGATCATAAGAAAGTATTGTTATGCTGCTTGAGTGTTGCTTTTTTGGTGTGATGAAGGATGGAACTCAAGATGGATGAGTGATATAGGATCAAACTTATTTGGTTGTAACTCTTCCTTCTACTTAATAGAGTTGTTTACACCTTTTCCCATATTCTTGTCTTTATGTATGATGATTATATGTGTAAATTATTTCTATTCCATTTTCTTATAGTATATAAATCTCTTGCTTTGATTGGTTTTTGTCCTCTGTTTATGGTTGCAGGTACTGATCGAGCGGATTCAATTCGAGAAGGAGCGACAAGAGCTATTCAAAGGAGACAAAGGGAAGCAAAAGATAACATGTAGGTCCCTTGTCTTATTTATCTTATATAGGAAAAGGTTTAACTCTTTAATTCTGTTGTTCTAAGTGTAGCTAGCCACTTAGGGAAGTTGTGTTTATCCGTAGATGCAAAATTCCACATAACAAATTCATAACCATACTAGGGAATGATCATCATTCTGGGTAGTTTATCTTCATCCTAGTAAACCCTAGTAGACAGTACTTGCCTCCATTGATCTTATTTCATCCTTTTCGAAGTGTTATTTGGTCAAAAATTGTGCTTGAATTTCCCTTGAATGGCCTCTCTCACACCAACGCAGGCTTGGTTTGGACATAATGCGCTACAGAGAACCCTTGGCTTGATGACAATGCTCTAAAGCACACTGTCTCCCATTCAGTTTTGGAATTATGATATAGGTTTCATCCTTCATGGCAACTTACTTAGATGATAGTTCAAAGTGCAACAGATTAACACTCTTGAGATTGAAGAAAAAGCGTAGTTTAAGAAGCATATGTTGGTTGACATTGTCTAAACATTGTATACATGTGGTTTAATAGAAAAAAGGGGCGTATACATATACTTGCACTCCCATGGGAGGAAAAGCACGTACATGTTGGAAAGCCAAGGTTTTGGTCCAAGGTATTTGGTCTAAGGTATTTTGGTCGAAGGTATTTGATTCAAGGTATTTAGTTCGAGGTATTGACCCTATGTATTTGGTCCAAGGTATTGGTCCTAAGTGGTTTTGGTCCAAGGCATTGAGAAAGGCCTAAAAATATATAAGGAGGAGAAGATCATTAGGCCAAGATGTGCAAGTATTTAATATCTTATCAAGTGTTAGATCAAATATGTAGGTTATGGGATTTTGATGCTTTGCTTGATCTAAACTAAGGATGCACCTATGTGGTCGATGATGGATGATGGATTAGGATCACAAGGCCTAAAATGAATTATCATTATGTGGTTTGATCATGGATGGTCTAGATCTAAATATTGATGCATGTCTTATTTGGTAAATGTTATGATATGGGTATGACTAAAGTCTGGAATAGATGTGAAGCTTTTAGCATTTGCAGATCTATACATTGGTTCTCTTTGGTTAACGTGCATATAAACGTTGGTTTGAAACATCGAAGAAGTGTATACATTATGAAATATGATGTTTGAAGTTGCTATTGGTTCTAGTTGTTGATGTAGAGTACTGGGTTATGATTTATGTTCTGGTGACTGTATTCTGGTGACAGTGTTCTGAATGTTCAAATTGATTGATTTTGATGATGGTTTGTCAGTGATTGATTGATTTAGCTGTGGTTGATTCAGAGAGTGATGATTGAGTTTTAGTGATTGGTTGATGCAGATGTGTTTGATGGTTGTATTGCAGTGGTGATTGATTTTGAGCTTCAATGTTATTTATGGGTCCAATATGAAAATTTGATGAAACGAGGCCTTCAGATTGTGGTGTTGTGTTCCAAGAGTATCTAGTATGAAAATATATGAAACGTGGTCCCTAGAGGAAGAGAGAAGGTTGTATCCTTTTGTAGGTCAGTGCCTCCATACTGGTAAACATATCGGCCAGTACAAGAGCTAGGGGGTTAGAGCTCCCTTCTAATAGTAGCTGAAAAACGAGTGAAGGTTGGATCTTTCTATAGGCTGGTGTCTATGTACTAGTAAAAGGATTAGCTAGTACTAGTGCTAGGGGGTTGGAGATCCCTTCTAGTAGTAGCTGAAAAATGAGTGAAGTTTGGAGCCTTCTGTAATTCGACACCTATGTACTAGTAAATAGATAGGCTAGTACAAGAGCTAGGGGGTTGTATCTCCCTTCTAGTAGTAGTTGGAGAATGAGAGAAGGTTGTAGAATTATGCAGGTGGCTGCCTACGTATTGGTATGAATCTGAACCAGTACAACATTGTAAATAGGTTTTTCTTATATTAAAAGAACACAACAACAGGTGGTTTTTGCAATGCATTGGGTTTCCACGTTAAATCTTGGTGTTCATGTGTGTTTCTTATGTGTGATGGTTGTTGGGTTGTGTTATATTCTTTCCACGACTAACCTACGTAGTGAACCAGGGGGTTAGAGAGGGGGCGGAGCCCCCCCTTCGTTGCGCCGATTGCACAG
>APFE031337849.1:347456-382955 GCA_000404065.3 Pinus taeda
CTCTACGGGGTCCAGGGTAGCGCCTCATGATTTTTTTTTTTTTTGACCCTATATTAGGCTGGGGGAACCTACCTATGGTTTTTGGTCCATGGTTTTGGACGCGATGGTTTTTGGTCCATGGTATTGGATGCTTCGACATGTATAAATATGTATTGTAACATTGAAAGGAGCATAATAAAAAATCAAGCTGGTAGTCCCGATTTTGGGATCCAGGGGAAAATCTCTGTGCATATGTGTTTTATGTGTTATGCTCCCACTTTGTTTATTTTCTTTGTTTTAGAATTCGTATGCAAGTAGTTTTTGTACAGTGTTAAAACCTACAATGGTTTACTCTATTAGTATTGCACATGGTTATTCTTTATATGGCTAATGAAGTACTAATTCATTCATCAAAGATCAACATATGATGAATTAACTGAATTATAAGTTTTCTAGATATACTCTGGTTGCCTTGAATACAATTGTGTGTACACACAAGTTATCTTGATTGAAGTAGCATATGTAAATTAGAGTATGAGAAGAAAAAATTATTGATTTGACTAATAATAATTCACCCTACCTCTCAGTATTATTTCCAACATTCACGGCTGTGCATATCCTCCTTAGGTAAAAAACCCTACCTTTGGTTTGGTTTTTTCCAAATTTCCTTCTATTTTTGCTCGCTGAAAGATCAATGATTGTTGTGTCTCTAAAATCAATTTGTGTTTCCTTTCCTAGCCCTACTTTGTCCTTGATGTTTAGTGATTCTTAAGTGATTTCTTTATCATTATCAATTCATTGTCAACGTTAGCTTATATCGATTAGTCTTTTCTAAAAAGAAAGGGTTGTAAAGTCTTCATTTGTTTACAAAAGAAACTGTCGTAAAGTCTTTGTTTCTTGAAGAAAAGTATTGATTCATTAGTTTGTGCATTTAGTTTCCTTTTGTTCATCTAAACATTAAGGGAATTGAAAAGAAAAACATGCATCACGCATTAAAAAGTTTGTGTGTGCTTGTAGGAATTGTTTATGGAAATTGCATTAGATGTGCTCTATGCTCTTTGATTAAAAGAATCTGATTGCCCTATCCCTATTAGCTAAGGTTTTCATTGTTCAAATTGAATGAGAATACTGCTTATCATATTAGTTGCATTCTAGGAATTTTAGAAAACATCACATGGTTAACTTGAAAGGAAAATTCTTAAGCAAGATCAACTTAAAATTAATCTCAATTAACCTAATCGAGCATTGTCACCTAACGCAAAACATTTAGAGGTTCTAGGCTAGAGATGTGTTATGGCATCGTAAAACATAGCAGCTGCCGCTAACTTGTCTATGATACATTCTAAGTGTGATATCTCATTCCACGTACGTAAGTATATCGTATCTCGTCCACATACCTTCTGGAATATAGGGTGGTGTTATAGTATGAAAAGTATAAAGCAATGCTCTCATTGTGTGGTTTCGCATTAGACAACGCTAACACAAATTGGGCCTCCACGTACTTTCGGGTATATATGAGAGGAGTACGTTAGGTTTCTATCCATCCTTAAGTAACTAAGTTGGCTGCCTTGTACACTATGATACATTGAAAACAACATTTGGGGAGATTTTCTACACGTATGTTAAGTCCTTGGTTTACTAAGGAAGTATATTGTAGTTCACAGTTACTTGGTAATCCTTTTTGCCTAGATTATCTCTCTTTCATTTGGTTATGTTATTTTCATTAAAATAAAAGTAATTGACCACAGATAACATCCTCCACATCACTCCTTAGTTGATCTTAGGTTGAGACATAAGGCAACAACTCTGAAGTCCACAAATCAAGGAATTCCTTTCGATAGGAATCCTAGTCTGTTGGGCATGGAATCCCCCCACAACATGTTTTGGGGCTCAAAGCCAAAATTTTGGTCAAATGTATTGTAAGAATCCATGAATTGCGGGTGCAGAGCATGAAGTATAGGTTGAGTCATAGGACATTTTTCCCTAAGTATTGTAATGTAATGTAATGTCATGTCAGCCTACCCATGGTCCACGAACCATGGGACTATATAAATAGAGCAAGGCTCTAAGTTGTAAAGATAGTGAATTGGAGAGATGAATATGAATGGTTCGAGCATAGAGTAAGAGTCTAAGTGTATTGGGTCATAGTAGTAGGAAGAGGCTCTGTAGCCGAGTGCACAGAGGCCTAGTAGAGTCCACAGTTGAGTGCATGGACCCTTGCATCTGAGTGCGCAAGGTGGCATTAAGTCTGTAATATTGAACGAAGAATAAGAAAGAGAAGTTGATTCCTATTTCTGTGCATCTTCTTGTGTATTTCCTTCTTTACATTTATACTATTTTGTTTATCACGCGCACTTATATGATTGCTGGATATACTATTAATTCTCTCTACTCTTACACAGATAAGTTAAGTAATCAGGTAATAACAGGTTAAATAAGCAAGGAACTTGAGTGTAATACAGATCACACCCCGAGTAGGGCTGCGCAAAGGCAACCTCATATATTGCGAGGGATTAATAGGTGTGTGTAGCGATTTGAACAAGGTTAAACTGCAGACTGCTAGAAGATCATCAGACATCCCCAGGGTGCAGAAACCTGGTTCTAACACCCTCCCATACTACTTCGGGTGAGACCTCAGTTCGTGTTCTGTGGAATGTTGCTGAAAGGGCTAGTAGTACCAGAATTTTCTTGGCTAAATCACCTCTAAACCTGGGTCAAGCCCATACAAGCCAACAAATGGTTCTGTTGCTAAGACTGAGATCTGCATAAGGGATGTCTGATGTCGTGCCACTGGAATCCAACAAAGAAAGAAATTAAAGAGTGGGCGGACAAGAAGAGTCATGAGTTCATGGCGTAGGAAAATAAAAATCCATGAGTATCCAAGAAATAGTGGTTGGAGCACTACTTGTATACGGAAATCCACAAAATTTTCTTTGCATCCTTTTCTTCTGAGCTGTATGAGTGGTTCGTGAAGCTAGTAGATAGTCAGGGAAGGTGTAGGCTCGACAAACCAATCGTGTGGACTCCAAATTAGTACACAGACTAGAAGCATCAGGAGATAAGATCGTGCGAGCTATGGACCATTGGATCGACCAAATTATAGGGGGATTTATCACTGAGTTTGTGGTAGACATGACTATCAGCTACAGTGAGGCGGGGTGACGTTTCCTCAAGGGAACGCGAGGTAAGTATATTAAATCTAGAAACACTTCAATTGAGATGGTATTGTGCAAAAAGTGGGTTATGTGAATAAATTAATGTTTGGGGCTATGCAAAGTGGGAAGATCTACAGAAGCGGAGGTAATGAATAATAAGAAACCAGTCCCTTAATTTCACCCTCGCGGGAAAGCGAGGAAGAGCTTGCAAAAGTTTCTCCGAGAAGTGAAGTTAGTCTGATAAGGCAGCGTACTCTATATTTACCACCTCCACCCACACCGCCACTTGTTTCACCCTCCTCACCTCCATATCCACCCACCCCACCTCTGCCACCACTATAGTTCATTATGACGAGTGTGATCAAACAACTGGTATTAATTGAGGTGTAATTTCACAATTATGTTAACTAGAGGTTCCCACATCGAAATCATTTATCTCTCCAGATATCCAAAAATTCTTGGACAATAATTCCAGGGTATTTGAGACTCCCAAAGTCCTCCCACCTATTCATGATCATGATCATGCTATTCATTTGATTCTAGGAAGTGTTCCTCCAAACATCAGACCTTACATAATGGGAAGACACTTAAACGTAAAGCCAGTTCACAATAGTCTTAAATACTTTTTAGAATAAATACTATCTTTAGAAGAATAAACAAAAATACGTCACAAAGATGTTGGGTTATGAATTTCAAATCATCTAGAAAAAAAAGGAGGAAAATGTTGTTGTAGATGCACTCTCAAGAAAGGATGAGGATGTGGAAGCATTTTTTTGTGCCATTTCTATCATCCCACTAGATTGGATAAATGAAGAAAAGGATGAATGGAACAATGATGAAGAATTATAGACACTCATTCAAAAGTTACAGAAGATCCTAGTTCAAACAATATTTCGAAAACTTAATGAATAAGAAAAAATCATATTGGAACCCGAAGTAGTCACAGAAACAAGAAATTGACATCTATGAAATGGATCAATTTCAGAGTATCTCATCATGTGGAAGAACTTATCCACTGGATATTTTACATGGGAGTGTGAGAGTTTTATACAAAAGCATCCAAAACTATGCAAGCATTGATGGCAACACCTTTTGAAGGAGAGGGGCATGTTAGGTCCCTATACTAATAGTGTAAACTATTATTTTTATGAGTGCAACCCCCTTATTTTATTATTGTGTCCATATAGTCCCATGTTATTATTATTGTACCCCATAGAAGCTCACTATTGTTATTGTTGTGCCCCTAAAATATTATTATTATGTAGGCTTTGATTTTATCGGGACTGCTTAGACTCCTATATATAGAAAGGAGGTCTTGTCATTTGCATCATCCAAGAAATGTTCATTTGTGTAATGTAAAGGAGGTTGCCCTCTCGAAGAGGCTGATTTTGAGGTTGTTGATCTATATTTTTCTATATTTTTGTGAGATGGTTTCATAACATTGAGGCTGAAATCTACCTTATGACAATTTTGTACATCAAGGCAGATCCTAGGCTCTTGGAGCTCTAAACACACTTGTCGTGTGACATGATGAGTCACGTGCATCGTATCATTGAAGCTACTAAGTTATCCTAGGGGATGATGGCCATGCAACACATAGGTACTATTCACCCAGTAATAGCCCATCAGATCATGCTGATTAGGGTGTTCATCCTTATCTTAGTGCTCCACCTCCTTGGGATGGTGGTCATGCATCAAATACACAATGTTCACCCAGATGTACCAATCCATCAAATCATGATCATGATGTCAATGTTGATTCTAATAGTACTCCACCTCCCCCTAATTCAGTTCAAGATCACCCACTGCTTCCTGTTTATCCTCGAAGAGCATGTATACCACCATATCCTTTGCGTCATAGTTTGACTATTGAGGCAGTTGACCATACATCATATTTTGCTACAAACTGGCATCCACTACTAATATTGTATCAAGTATTTTATAGTATTTATTTGACTTGTTTGTATATCTATATATATATTATATTATATATATATATATATATATAATATATATATATATATAGATATATATATAATATATATATATATATATATAATATATAGCAATGTTTTTGGTCATATTGAAGCACATAATTTAAATGTTTGTGTTTTGTTAGATGTGATCATGTGATGATGTCTTGTTTGATTATTAGATTTGTGCGCTAGTTAATGATGTTTATATGTGTTAGACGTGTTTATAATTAAATGATGTAACACATTTGAATGTGTCTTTTAGATGATGTTTACATTTAATACCCAATCAGATCATGTTGATCAGGGTGCTTATCCTTATCTTAGTGCTCCACCTCCTTGGGATGGTGACCACACATCAAATACACAATCTTCACCCAGATGTACCACTCCATGAAATCATGATCATGATGTCAATGTTGATTCTAATAGTACTCCACCTCCCCCTAATTTAGTTAAAGATCAGCCACTGCTTCCTGTTTATCCTCAAAGAGCATGTATACCACCCTATCCTCCACATCATAGTTTGACTATTGAGGTAGTTGACCATACATCATATTTTGCTACAAACTAGGCATCCACTACTATTATTGTATGAAATATTTTATAGTATTTATTTGACTTGTTTTCATATATATATAACAATGTGTTTGGTCATATTGAAGTACATAATTTAAATGTTTTTGTTTTGTTAGATGTGATCATGTGATGATGTCTTGTTTGATTATTAGATTTGTGTGCTAGTTAATGATGTTTATATGTGCTAGACGTGTTTATAATTAGACGATGTAACAAATTTGAATGTGTATTTTAGATGATGTTTACATTTATTAGATGGTTATCATCATGATGTTTATTTGTATAAAATGAGATTTATTATATATTATGTATTGGTGAACTTATATCGGGATTTTTGTATATGAAATTACTCACAAAACGACTTACTTTAAATAAAAAATGCAAAGGTATTTTTATAAATTACAACATTTAATATGGTTGAAACTATAATTGTAAAAGTACCATAAGTATCTTTCTATTTCATAGATAGTTCATATATATACATTCTAATTAGATTCTTATTCAAAAAAGGGCTTCAAGGAACATAGTCCCTGCCTATAGAAAACATAGAAATAAAAAAAATTATAAAACATGTCTAAAAAATAGTCACTACGAAATAAAATGAGTTTTACATAATTAATTGTACAAACCTATAAACAAAACTACTTTTCTGGTCATATTTAAGCATAAATCAAAACATTGTGATCTATACTTATAATACAAGAGCTAGACAATATCTAATTAACCTTTGCCATTTGTTTTGAATACATATATTGCAACAAGTAACCATACAATAGAAATTTCAAAATATTTATAATAAAATTAAAGTATATCACTAATTGGTCTATCAAAAAAACCTATAATTTTAAAAAATTATTGAGAAAATATTGGATTATAAAAATAAAATTACAATTACTTTAATTTAATAAATTAAAGTTTACTTATTAATAATAATATACAAGTTTATAATATACATGTTAAATGGGGTGAATATCCATGGTTTAGAATCTTCTTATATTGCATTTTTATTGAAAGTATTAAGTTTTAACGTAAAAAACGTTATAAAATCAAATTAAAGTAAGCCATGGTATTGGCCAATTGTATTGTAACAAACTCTATTTACAAGTTAATAATATCCATGGTAAAATGGGGGTGAATATGAATGGTCAAGGATCTTTTTATATTGTATGTTTATTGTAAGTATTAAGTTTTAATGTAAAAAAGTTATAAAATAAAATATATATATCTATATTTTTTTTAATTTTGAAGTGAGTTATGGTTTTTTGTTATGTGGTATCGATAAGCTATGGTATTAGACCATTTTATTTTAAGAAAGCCTTTTTAGAAATTAATAATATTGATTGTAAAATGGGTGAATATTCATGGTTAGGAATAGTTTTATAATGTAAATATGAATGTTTTTATGTAGTTATTAATTAAATTTAAATATAGTTACCAAATCATTATTTTAATTTATGTTTTAATTTGTAGAGTGTCACAATTAGATGATGTTAGTGAATTTGAATGTGTTTTTTAGATGATCTTTAGGGTTGTCAGATGGTTATCATCACGATTTTTATTTCTATGAAATGATATATATTTATTATAGATTATATACTAGTAAACTTGTTTGAAAATTTTATATATGAAATTACATTTAAAAAGACTCAATTTAAATAAAAAAAGCAAAGATATTTTTATAAATTACAAAGTTTAATGTGATTGAAACTATAATTGTAAAATTAGCATAAATATTTTTTGATTGTATACGTTGTTCATACATATTCATTCTAACTATATTCATTTTGAAAAAAGGGTTACATACGAATAAATTATTTGATGTGTTATATTATTTTTGCGTCTAGCCCCATGTGTGAAGCGGGGGGTTAGAGAGAGGGTGGGCAGCCCCATCTTCATTACGCCAGGTGCAGACGGGGGTAACAACAATCCCCTCTATTAGCGGGCTTGGAAGGCCATGATAGCCGCCTTCCACAGGTTCCAGGGTAGCACCCCATGAAATTTTTTTTGGACCCTATATTAAGTTGGCTAACCTACCTATGGTTTTGTGCATGGATTTCAAACATAGTTTTAGGCATGATGGTTTTCTTCCCATGGTATTTTGTAGATCTAGACAAGGGAACTACGATTATGTTCTAATCTGGGGTTAATGGATTTGTGTATAGGTATGATTTGCGATGTATATATATGTTTTGTAACATTGAAAGGAATATAATGAAAAATCAATATGGCAGTCCCGATTTTGGGATCCAGGGGAAAATTTCTTTGTATATATGTTTTTTGTTTTATGCTCTCCCCATTGTTTATTTTGTGTTCTTGAGAATTTGTATTCCATTGTTTATTTTGTGTTTTATTATAGGGTTAAAACATACATTTGCTATTGGATTTGCTTCCACTTAAAGGGGATGCCTTTGTTGTTGAGGGGTTTTCCTCAAGCCTGTGGTAGACCTTGTTCAGTGGGATATCTGTGGGATCGATTCTTGTGGTGAAAGAAGATGGTGAGTAGTGGAAAGCTAAGGTTTGAGAAATTTAATGGTTAGATTTCTAAGTTCTGTAAACTCAAGATGGAGGATGTGTTGGTGGATAAAGATCAGTGAATCATGGTAGATCTGCGTACTAAACTGATGGAAATGTGTGATGAAGACTGGAAGGAGTTGGATAAGAAAGAAAAGAGAAAAATACAATTGTCTATCACAGATTCAATATTATTTAATGCATCAGGGGAAGCTTCGACGAAGGATTTATGGGACAAGCTATAGACTTTGTACCAATCTAAGTCTATGGGGTATAAAATTTTCAAACGAAAAAAGTTTTATGAACCGAGGATGAAGGATGGAGATTCGGTGACAAAGCATATGAATGCCTTTAATACTATGATAATCTAGTTGTTATTTGTTGATATTAAAATTTTATATGAAGATAAATGCATCAATTTTTTGTGTTCTCTACCAGATTCGTGGGATAGTCTAGTTGTTTGAATAGGTAAAAATACAACTAGCTTTCCATTTGATGAAACAGTATAATCCGTACTGCCAGAGGAGATGAGAAAGAAAAATATGGAGGGCTAGAGTGGTGATTCCTCACGTATATGAGGATGGTGCTAGAAAAGAAACAAAAAAAACTCCTTGAAAGGGATACCTAAATCTCTGGAAATACTTGTAAAGGTGTGCTTGAAATGTGGAAAGGTAGGGCACTTAAAAAATGATTGCCTATCTAAAGCTCCTGTGAAAGGAAAGGGATATGACGATGCTCCTTCAGCAAAGGCCAAAACCACCTCAGATGAAGGTGGGGATGTGTACTTGGCTTCTTCTTCAAGTATAGATGAGATCATGAGGCATGTTTGATTGAATCAGGAGCGTCCTTTCACTTCACTCCATACATGGAGTGGGTTTGTGAGTATCAGAAATATGATGGCAGTGTTGTCTTCTTAGTGGATGACAGGAAAGAAAGAATCGTCAAACATGGAAACCGTAAGTTGAAGTTGCAAGGTGGAAGTATTAGAACAATTGTGGATGTTCTGTATATTCCTTCATTGGCCAAAAATTTGATTTCTATAAGTAAGATGCATGATATAGGTGTAAAAAAAATGTTTGAGAAAGATACCTGCAAGATGGTTTGGGGAGCGCTGGTATTGATGTGGGGAGTTTGGATTGGAGCTCTATACAAGCTTATGGGTAGCATTTTTATTGATGCGTGCAATAGTTCTGTGGTTCCTGACAGTGGAACAGAAAAGCTAGTGGTCTCTAAAGAAAAGACCATGCTATTGCATCAAAGGCTTGGATATATTAGAGAGAAGGGCCTTCAAACACTTCATGGTAATGGTATGGTAGAGGTATTTCTAGTTTCTCTTTAGATTTCTATTTCTATGAACATTGTGTATATGGGAAGCAAAATCGTGTGAGTTTCCCCTCTATTGCTAAGATGGAAAAATGGATATTAGAGCTTGTGAACAATGATGTGTTTGGACCTGTGTCAGTTCCATCACTGGGTAAGTTTGAGTATTATGTATAATTTATGGATGAATTATCAAGGAATAGATGGATATTTTTCCTCATGAAGAAATCTGAAGTATTTGACATGTTTACAAAATTTAAGGCTCTTGTGCAGAACAAGATAGAGAAGAGGATAAAGGTGTTGCACACATATAATGGTGGATAGTTTTGCAATAAATAATTTGAATAGTTTTGTAATAAGTTTGGTATATCACAACAAAAGATTCCTCCAGAGACTCCCCAACGAAATGGAGATGTAGAAAGAATGATCAAGATAATGATGGAAAAGGCATGAAGAATGCTTAATGGTGTCGGGTTAGGACAAGAACTATGGGCAGAGATAGTGGAGACTGCATGTTACCTCGTCAATAGATCAACTTCATCAGTGTTGGAGGATATGTCTCCACATGAGGTATGGACTAGTAAGAAAATCCCTCTTTCACATTTGAGGGTAGTTGGTTGTGATTCATATGTACATGTTTCAGAGGAAAAAAAACCATGTTGGATAGTAAATTTGAAAGGTGCATCTTTATTGGGTATAAGGATGGTTTAAAAGGTTATAATATTTGGAACCCTGAAACAAGAAAGGTTATGTACAACTGAGATGTCATATTTAGAAAGGTCAAAGATGTTATTAATCACGAATTCCTACCAAAGGAACCTCATAATATAGAGTTTGAGATAAAGAAGGAAGAATCAAACTCTTCAACAAAAGAGGATCCAGAAGATGAAGAGACACAAACTCCAGCTGTGAGAATTAGTTCGAGAAAGAAGGTATCCAAAAAGGTATAGTCTAGCTACATTTTGTTCAAATTTTTCTTTATCTTTTACTGACGATGATTCGAGAAATGTCAGGGAAGAAGTAGATTAAGGCGATGGGAAGCTATAGAAAGAGGTCATGATTTATGAAATCAATTTTTTTCACAAAAATGAGGCTTGGGTTATCATGGAGCTTCCAGCTGGAAGGAAACACATTGGAAGAAAATGGGTGTTTAAGAAGAATATGAATGGATAAGTAAAAGTGGAGAAATAAAAAGAGCAGTTGGTAGCCAAAAGGTTATTCCTTAGTGTCGGAATTTGATTTTAGTGATATTTTTTCTCTTGTTTCCAAGGTAGCTTATATTATATTAATTTTATTTATTGTTGTTTCTTTTGATTTTGAGGTAGAAAAGATGGATGTGAAGACACCATTTCTTCATGGGGATTTGGAAGAAGAGATCTACATGAAGAAAACTAAAGGATTTGTAGTGAAGGGTAAGAAAGAGCTGGTATGGAGGTTAAAAATGTCTTTGTATGGGTTAAAAAAGTTTCCAAGGATGTGGTATAAGAAATTTGAGACATTTATATGGGGACTTGGCTTCATCGGAAGTAAAGTATATCAATGTGTGTATTTTAAATTAATCAGTAACCGTGTTATTTATTTGGTCTTGCATGTGGATGATATGTTGTTGATTGAAAATAACAAACAAATTATCTAGGATTTGAAAACAAAAATTTCCTCTAGATTCGACATGAAATATCTTGTTGCTGCAAACTATATTTTGGGCATGGAAATTAAATGAGATGAAGAAAAGAGGAAGCTACTTTTAAAGCATAAGAGTTATGTTGTGAAAATACTATGAAGGCTTAATATGGAGTATAGAGAAACCTATGAAGGTTCATATTCCTATAGGTGTAAATTTATCTACTGAACAATGTCCCAACACACAAGAAGAGGAATTGGATATGTCACGCATTCCATACACAAGTGTAGTTGGTATCCTGATGTATGCAATGGTCTGTGCTAGAAAATATAGTCGACATGCAGTGGCAGTATTGAGAATGTTTATATCAAAACTAGGGAAGGAGCACCGTACAATACTGAAATGGCACTAGTGATTATGGTTTGTGATACCAAGGAAGATGAGGATTTGACAAAGCTTTGGACATCAATGGCTTTGTTGATGTAGACTGGGCTAGAGATATAGATGAGAGAAGATCTACAATTGGGAATGTGTCTGGCCTATTTGGAGTTGTAGAGATTTGGGTGAGTAAGAAACAGTCTGTAGTGGCACTTATACAGAGGAAGAATACATGGTAGCCAGTCATGCAAGCAAGGAAGCAGTTTTGTTATAGACATTGTGTTAAAGTATGGGGTTAGTAGAGTGATCTATGAGGATAGAGTATGATAGCAAAATTGCAATTTTCTTGGTAAATAACTCTGCTTTTCATCCAAAGACAAACAAAAAGTGAGAGAATTTTGGGTGTGCGTTACAAGTTTTCCACATCTGGCCCCAGACGTGAAGCTGAGTTATTAGAGGGGGCCAGATATCCCCCCCTTCATTGGATCGGCCATAGCGATGTGGTCACTGTAGGGCCCCCTGTCAAGGGATTTGCATGGGGGTGGCAGCCCCCCTACATGGGGTTCGGGGCAATGCCCCATGAATTTTTTTTAGACCCAATATTATGTGTGCTAATCTACCTATGATTTTATGCATAGATTTCACACATGATTTTCAGCACGATGTTTTTTTTCCCATGGTATTTTGTAGATACGATCAAGGGAACTATGGTTATGTTTTAATCCAGGGTTAATGAATTGGGGTTTATGGATTCTTCAACATGTATATATATGCATTGTAACATTGAAAGGAATATAATGAAAAATCAATCTGGTAGTCCTAGCTTTGGGATCCAGGGTAAAATGTGTGTGGATGTATTTTTTTCTTTTATGCTCTCACCATTGTTTATTTTTTGTTTTTTTTTTCGAATTTGCATGCAGGTAATTTCTGTACAGGTTTAAAAACTACATAAATGTTATTTTCCATTGCATTATTTACCCTTTTTGAATAAACTATTATACCCTACGAATTGTTATGATAAAAACTTTATGATCTCCAATCATAAGATTTCTATTGGCACTAAAATTTTATCGATGCAAAATCTTCCTACATTTGTTTTTTTTTCTTTTTAGTACTTCATTAGCTGATTGATATAAACTTTTCAAATTACTTCATTAATTGTGGTTTTAATCAACATTGGGGAATTATTTCCAAAAGAAATGATAAAAGTATGTAAATAAAAAATAATTAAGTTGAAAACAAAATTATCACAAAATTCAAGTTAAACTTATCACAAATTTATAATTAAACAAATATGTTAAAATTTCAATTTTTAAATTATAAATAACACAATTGGGAATACTTATTTTTAAGTGTAAAATGTTTCCAGTGAAAAAAATCATTTGAAAATGTTTGCGAATCTTCCTAATTATATAAAATTCCAAGAAGATGAGTAAAAATAATATAATTAGCAAAATAAAGAAAACAAAAACATACAACAATAGTATAAATGATGAAATAACACAAGTACATATCACTCTTCAATGTCATCACATTTATTATATTCATTGATTGGCATGAAAACATTGTTGTTCTCAAAAATATGATTTGATCTAGGTTCATGTATTAATACAAATCACTAATCCCTATCCAACACACCTGGGTAAAAGACACCTAGTTGCATTGTTTGGTGAAAACATAAGGCTTCCTAGCTTCCTGCCACATCTTTCTAGAGTTGATAGATATCAACCCACTATCACAATGTTCCTTTACATTATTCTGATCAAAAGCATCCAACCACTTGCACCTAAAAATAACACAGTGTATTGAAGAGAAGTCAACTTCAACGATGTCTTGTTTCTTTCCAATGTAACCTAACATCCAATATCATGTTTTGGTAATGATGGCTAACAAAACTAGATTAGTCTTGACTTCCACTCCACAGTGATGTCCATATGCGCACATAGATGGGAACAAATTCACCTATTAAAAAATGAAGAAATCACAGTGTCATTTGTCTAGTAACAGAAATAATTCAAATATGAAATATAAATGTTACAATTCAAATGTGCATTGTGAAGTTAAAAAAATGCATAGAAAGAGATTATTACATGGGTAATGGACAAATGCACCACTTTTCTATCTGGCCTGAGAAAAAACCCAATTGTATGGCCATATAATTGGCATATTTTCTTTTAAATTATTAGGATAAGGCACACTTCTACCGTTAATCTATCTCCATTCTTTCTTGTCATTTTCCCATTTCATCTTGTTCTAATTGTGCAATGTGACCCATGGTTGTGTTTCTTCCGAATTGTAAATAATGAATTTGTTAATGGATTCAATTTCTTAATCTGTTGAGGAAATCAAACCAGGATATATGGTACACATTAGATTAAAATATGCATTAGGAATCCATTGAAGCCCTGAAAATTAGGTCTACAACAAGGGGGATACCCACTCGGTCTGGACCTTGAAAGCATCTCCTTTTCTATTTGGGATGGTGGGTTATACTGGGGATAATGGGATGAGTTTCCCAACTTGTGTATGTGTGTGTTGAGAATTGATATTTTCCTTCTAATAATTCCTAAGTAAAATGCTTTTATTCTAAATCTAATTTAACAGCATGCAATTGTATTCTAATGAATAAAAATATCTAATTCTAAAACTAACCTAGGATTTATCTTTCAGTTATGTGATCTAAAATGATTTCTAACAACAATTGGTAATAAATATCATTCAATTGCTATGAGAAAAGAATTCAATAAAGATGAACCGTTTCGTATAAAAAGTTAGCCAAAACAATTGTGAAAATCATATCGCATAATATGTTACTCATATATTAAGCATAAATAGAATAGCCATCAGCGTACAGAAGTGCCAAATGATAACTCAAATATTCAAGCATTCATATATAAATAACTGAACATAAATATCACCTTAACACATAAGAAAAAATCATTAAGAGATAAAAGTACCATTGATAACAAGTTCTACTCATGAGCTTCAAAAATAATGATTTATCTCTTCTTAATTCAACATCTGGTAAGAGTACAAAAGTTCATTAGTAGATTTAAACACAGATATCAATAAATATTGTTCCATTCATTCATCAAAACCTCCTCCGAGGGTGTAGAAGTGCATGTTCTGAGGAAATGTTTCTGACAAATTTCAGGACCCTTCTCTAAATGCATGAGAAGGGTTGAAATAATACTAGCTAAATCTAAAAATAGTTTATTACAAAAATATAGGATCACGTTTAAATGACCGTCCTCATCTAAGGTAAAAATAAATCAAATCAAAAATTAAAACTGAATCTGTCAATTAACTATCTATGTATCTATTCTCTGTGGTTGCAAGCATTTAGTATTAGCTTGAGGAGAGTTGGTTGGATGACTTCCGACTTTACATTCCTTGCAAAAACATAATCAACAATTGCTGGTACTATCTTCTCGGTAGAGTTAGCGAGGCATTTGAGAGTCATGCATTGACTGTGTGGTTTAAGCAGGTACTTCCAGTAAGAATCCCAATTCAACTTGGTTAACCTTTTGATGAACTCTACTCTTTCTTTAGCCTTTTGTCTCCAGCTCATTTGTAGATGTTGTGCATTTGGTAGAAATCCTGGAGTGGTCTCTGATATGAGATTTGCCCTGTGTAAGTTTTCATTGACATAGTTGAAGACATTGTTTGTCGCTTTGGCTGCTTCTTCTGTCGCTTGTTCTGCTTTCCTGATCTATGCATCCCACTTATTAAAGAGAATTTCTTTGTGGGCTTCATTGATTATAGGTGCACTTTCCTTTTTTCCTTCCTCTAATTCTTTCCAAACCAAATACTCATAAACTCTTTTATCAATTAAATTATAATCATGTCGCAAGTCCATGACTTGATTAGTGATTTTGTCGCTTATCTCACAATAGGAGCTCCATTGTGATATTTTTTGGCATAATGTTTCTTGCTACTACAAGAGTTGGTCATTTAAGGAAATGGCTTCTATGACAAACTCTGTAAGCTTGGGATCATCTTTATGCTTCTCTTGCATAACCTATAACTGATTTTCTTTTTCAACCAAATTGTTCTGGTATCCACGATGCATTTGTTGAAAATCTTGCTGTAATTTTTCTAGATTTTGCTCTCCTTCGCTGTTGGCACTGGTTTGCTGTAGCTGTTGCTACAAAATTTGTATTTGATCCTCTTTTTTCTTCAGTAGTTGTTGTACCTTGGACACTTTATCAATGGTCGCAAGAGCATAGGCTCCTGCGATCTGAGATAATTTAGTGAGATTTTCGGTAGGGTTAGTTGTAGGATCTCGCCACAGGACGTCTAACTGCTCTGCCTTAGGTGAGAGTACGCTTTCCAATTTCCTTTTATTTATTTTCCTTCTTACCACCGCCTTGAGCATGATTTCAAAAGATGGGGTAATGGGAATATGTTCCATTTCTGAAGCATTGCTGATTATTTCAATGACCATATCATTCACTGTCCGTACATTACCCTTAGGTGTCTTTGGGCTCTGCCCCTTAGTATTACTTAAGTCTTTGAATATCTCCCATTCTTTATCGAGCTCAGTTTTTGCTGGTGGTGGCTAGATGATGAGAAGGGAAAGATTTACCTGTGAAGTAGTCAAAACCTATTTTTTTGGGCACTCTTTAGATTGGGCAGTATCTCTTACTGACCCTTCACTTTTATTATGGTCAATCTCGGACCTTTTAGAGCGTTCTGGTGATTCTCTCCTAAACTTAGATCTAGACTTGTCTATGCCTGAGCTTCCACTTAGACTGATACTAGGAGTTGGCTCCCTTATTGGTTCCAAGCGTAACTTATCCAAAGGGATGTTAGCTAGTCTCCTTTCTTTGTACAATTTGAATTCTTGAAATTTTGCTAGACGAAATTGCATTTGGGACGAATGCAGAACTTCTTTCAGTGTACTTTTGTGCTAAAATGTATCATAAAAAATATCATCTTCCTTGGAAAATACTTTATTTTGATGGCAGCAGTCAAATTCTTAATGATATCATCAGGATCGAATTGTCTTCCTGGAAATTTGAACAATCGTAGACATAACATATTATCGACTTCTTTGAATGTATGACCTAAATTAAATAGTGAAAAGGCCCCACATGCCATAGGAAATTGCAGCCAAATTTCCTTCTTCTTGTCCTTCAACTCTTTGATCATACCTCCCACCCTACAGGTCTGGTAGGCAGTCTCTTATGCCAATAATTTATCAGGAACATATAAGGGTAGGACATGAGGGGAAGCAAGGCTTCCAAACACTCTAACATAGGTGAAAATCACTTCTCCAAACCATCTTGCAATAGGGAGAATATCTTGAAGCATCCTTATTATAGAACATTTTGTATAGAGGTAACATGACTCCATGACAAATTTTGTAAAAATAAAGAATAAACTTGGAATCGCATAATTCCTTATGATAAACCTAAATGGGCAAGGGATCCTGAGTAGTCCACTTCCAACCCATTAAAGGAAACTTGGAAACATAACAGATTGCATCCATAACATAAGCAGCTAAATAGAAAGGACAATAAATCCTCTGAGTAGTGGTTCTTTTAGACTGATAGTTCAAAATAACTGTGGCTAAATTATAAGACAATATCTTAGCCTAATCCACAATAGTAGCATTAGTGGCTGCATCTAATAAGGGTAGAAATTTAGATGAAAACTTGTTGACGTCGGGCTTCCAAAAATGGGTACAGAGCATAGTAGCAGCAAAGCAATATGGGGAGAAGAGAGAACCAGTACTGTACATACCATGTTTATCCTTTTTTAGTGGTTCTTCCATTCTTGACCAGTCCTCGGTGTATTTTGCCAGATATTAATTTTCTTTAGTGAACTTCTCCATGTACTATTTATTGTATGTTACCTATGGCTTTGGTAGATGATACATGAGCCTTAAATCTTGTGAAGTGAACGACCCAATGAGTCCTTGGCTCTGAGTCTTAAACTGTCTGTCTGTTATCTCAGCACTATCCAATACCCATTTGACCATATATGTGTATGGAAGAATATTGGGTCTCGCCGCTATCCAGTGCAAGAATGAACATGGTAGTTCTGTAATTGATGCCTCAGACGACTTGCGTGAGTCTACAGTTGCTCTAACCTCCATTACTTTCGGATTTTCTTTCTCGAGTAGACTATACATGCCTTCCCAAGTAGTGATGCTAGTGTCTCTGTTACAGGTGGTATCTGTGTATAAGGGTGTCATGTCTTTGTCTTTAGAGATTGGAGTTTTTCCCTTCTTTCCCATTATATTCTAAACACTGTTGCGTATACCTTTCTGCTTTCCACTCCTACAATTTACAAATAAGGAAAGAGTAATGATAAGAAATAAGGTGATGGGAAAGCTTTAAATGGCGAAATCATATAAAATATATCACCCTACATGAAATGACCTTTTGTTCAGATCCAAACCTTATTTCATTAAGGATCATCAATTAATTCATTAAATTAACATTAATGTGCATAACGTGGCATCAGATTACGGAAAAATGTTTTTGAACGACGAGCCCTGCAGATCTGTGATAAAGCGATTTTGCAATTTTCTTTGTAATATCGCAGATCACAATATCGCTAATCCATTGTTTTTGACAATCGTCTATTCCCATATCGTTCTGTGAAATGCGATTTGCGAGACACGACATCGCATATCGGCAGCTTGAGGTTTTTCAACTTAAGTGATACTTGAGGCATATGAAAACTGTGATGCGATGAGCTTCTTTAGTGTGCGATCTCGAATCACGATTTTGCAATCTCAGGAAGTTGCTTATATGATGTTATCCATTTCCTTCTTTGCGATGCGATGCTTTATTTTTTGAGAGAACATATCATAAAACTTAAGTCCTTTTGTATTTTGTGGGTATTTTCCTAAGTTTATGAAGCAAGATTTATTCAAAAAGGGAATACAAATCCTAATTTATTTTTTTAATTTTTTCGATAAGGGTCCCCAATTATTTAGTATTAGTAATAAAACTAAATAAGAAGGGGCATTGTTGCTAGCCACAACAATTGGTGATTCACTTGGAAGAACCAGTTATCTCTGATTTTCTTTTGAATTTTCTAACTTCCAAAATAGAAGGGTTTTTTGGAAAATCAAACTTTATTATAGAAAGATACAGTACACCATGCTTTCAACTGTTAATGATAGTTTGTTTCTTCTATGTTAACTTTGGTTATTTACTTCCTAGAGCTAGTCATTGTATTTACATCAGCCACTACTTGGTTTGTAAAGATAAAAACAAAGTCTTCTCTGTAAATCAGTTTTAAATATGCTCATTTGTCATAGGTAGAGCCTTTGCTGCCAACAGGCGTTTATAGCCTGGACAGGGTAACCTGTTACCCAACAATGATCCTATATCCTACTTAGAGAAATATACGATTTTCAAAGAGAAATCCATATTCACACTTATTGCTTTTATTTTCTTTTAATTTTTTAAAGAACAATGCCTTGGTTTGGTAGCCAAATTATGACAGTGCCACTCACTTGATTTATAACTTTGTTGAACAAGCTGGCTCATGATGAGACCCCTTGTCTTTTGATTGCAACAATGTTGAGTCATTGCCCTATTGTGGTATGCAGTTTTGGCAAAGTCAGCAAGCTATAATATCTATGATCATGATAAGTCGGCTCGTGATGAGACCTCTTATTCTTTAATTTTAAAGTGTATCACTCGCTTATTCCTTGAAGCTCATAATTCTCTAGGTGGGGAGGAAGTCATTGTTTCCTTAAGAATAGCTCTGGACGACAATGGTATATTTTTTGGAAAGAGTTTTTTTACAGAGAATCTTTGTTTTTGTTATTGATACTTTTCATTTGACTAATATAAAACAAATTCCCACTAAAGGTTGCTTTTTATCAAAATTTGCAAGGTTGAAACTAGTATCATTTTCAGGCTTATAGCCTTTGACTGTATCCTTCAATAATAATGATCAATTTTCCAGGTCAGTTGTATTTATGCAAGTGAGAAAACAAAATCTAAAAGAAATACTAGTCTTTTTCGTGAATTCCAAATGTAACAGTTTACAACTGGTTTTATTATCAAAATAAAGGAAAACGTAATTTACAAAAAATAAAAAAATGATCTTCTATTGAAAGTATTTTTTGAGGATCTTCCCATTAACTGGTAAAGATTCTCTCTTTCCTCTTAGATCCTGTAACATAAAAGTGGATGGACCTATTATTTCCGCAATTTGGAAAGTGCTAAGCCACATTCGTTGGAATTTCATATGTTTGCATTTTCCTTCATGAGCCTTATCCCATTTTAAAACTAAATCTCCAATTTGAGAGTCCTTTTTGAATACCATGTTTGAATCGAAAGAATCCTTTACTAATGCTTGGTGATGGGCACGAGTTATTTTAGCATGTTCTCTTTGTTCTTCTAGCTTAAGGATTTGCAGTTGCCTTAGTTGTAAGGATGAAGTTGGTGTTTCGTCAATAAATTGAACTAAGGCCAAAGAGGGAATTGCTAGATGAGTTGGAAGAACAACTTCTTTCCCATAAACTACATTAAAGGGAGAAGTGCCAATGGAGGCTATCTGCATTATTCAGTCTGCCCATAGAGAATACATCAAATATTTGTGCCAATTCTTATGATATTGATCGATGGTTCACTTAATGATTCTGATAAAGTTTTTTATTTATTGATTCAACTAAACTGTTTCCTTGTGGGTAATAATTGGTAGAGTATTTAAGCTTAAAACCTCTTTTGAGCGCAAATTTAGTCATAACATTTCCAGAAAAATGCAATGCATTATCAAACATTAAAGCAGAGAGTAAACCAAACCTGGTGATTATGAACTGATCTATGAACTCAATGATGTGTTCAGCATTAGCTGTCTTGAGAGGAATTGCTTCTACCCATTTAGTAAAATAATTTGTAGCTGTAAGGATATACCTATGTTGTTTAGAAGAGTGAGGAACGATCTCACCTATTATATCCAATCCCCATTGATCAAAAGGTTGATCGATATTGATTGGTTGCAAAGGCGACGATCGTTTCTTTTGTCTTCCAACGGTAGTTTGACACACTTGACATTTCCTTACATAGCTATATGGATCTTTGAATAGTGTAGGCCAATAGTACCCTGCATGCAAGATTTTATGTGCTATAACATCTCTAGCATAATGTCCACTTGTTGGTCCATCATGGAGTTCCTGCAACACCTTTTCAGCTTTATATTTCTTGAGACATCGAAGGAGAATGGAATCATAATTCATCCTAAAAAGTACATTGTTCACGAGTTGATATTGCTTAGCCTTCAATATTAGGGCTCTTTTCTTTGTATAATCTAGGTTTGAAGGAGCGTATCCATTCTTTAGATAAAATATGATATCAACATATAATGATTCAATATAGTTTAGGCTTACCTCATAAATTTGTACTTCTGAAGATGGTATTTCGGAAATAAGCGATGCTCTAGCTAGCATTTTGGAAAAGTATTGACCTTTTACAATATTTGCTGGTTTAATTTCAGCGTCGTATTGTTGTAAGGGAGTAACCCAATTTGCTCTTTTCTCACCCACGTCTTTCTGTACTAAGATATTTCTTACTTCTAGAAACGGTACTATGATTTTTGTATGGGTTTTAAGTAGGAAGGGTATGAAGTGTTTGATCGCTTTGAAAACAACATAGGCTTGTTTCTTGACGTCGAAATAATTTAATTCAGCCCCTTGTAGAATTGAACTGAAAAAGGAAATTGGGGCTTCTTCCTTGTCTTGATTTGCTTGAGTGAGTATCGCAGCATATGATCTATGAGAGGAAAATGTATACAAAATGAAAGGATAGGAGAAATTTGGAGTTGCTAAGGATGGGGCATTTATAATTGCTTATCTAATCAAATTGAATGCTTCATATTCCTCTTGGCCCCATTTGAAGATTGAATTCCTTTTAATCATTTCCTTGTAAGGGAGATATGATTCTTGAGAAGTCTAGAATAAATATCTTAACAAAATTAATTTGGCCAAGGAAGGATTGTATGACTTTATTGTTGTGAGGCAAGGGTATTTTGGAAATCTCCTTGATTCTATCGAGATCAATATGGATTCTAGATTTTGACATTATAAATCTAAGAAGTTTTCCTTAACTTAATGCAAAAAAGGACTTTTTTGGATTAAATGAAATCCCATACCTTTGGCAACGTTGGAAGATCTGTTTTAAGTCTTTGAGATGATTACCATGGTTTTTAGAATATACAGTTATATCATCCAAGTAGATTACTATTGATTTGTTTACTAATCCCTTAAATGCGATGTCCATGGCCCTTTGAAATGTGGCACCAGCGTTGATCAGACCAAAAGGAATCTTTTGATATGCATAAGTACCCCATTTGGTTCTGAACGTTTTCTTTAATTGATCATCAGGATGGACCAAAACTTGGTTGTAGCTGGAGAACCATTGAAAAAGGACATTAATTCTGATCCTGCAACTGCTTGCAATATTTGCTCCATGGGAGGCAGGGGAAAATTATCCTCTTGGTAGGATTTGTTAAGGTTTCAAAAGTCAATGCAAATTCTAATGTATTTGTTTTTCTTTCTGACGAGAACCAATTTGGAAACCCATCTAGAATGTCGAACGGGAAAAATGATTTTGGCTTTCAATAATTTATTGATTTTTAGACTTAGTTTGGCTTTCCAGATTAGGATTGATCTTCTGTAGCTTTGGCTAGACTGGTTTTTCATCGTTTATCATTGGGATAGTATGTTGAATGATAGAAGTGCCATAAGTCTTAAGGTCATCATAGTTCCAGGCAAAGACACTTTTGTATTGTTTCAGGAGACGAATATATGCTAATCTTTCTTCAGGGGCTAGGCCAAGACCTAGATTTATATTCTGCAGCTTGGTATCGGTTACTAGATTTACTAAGTCATAGTTTAGAGTTGAACTTTGAAGTTTTGAATTGGTAGATCTTTTGAATCGGTCTTTCAAATCATATAGGTTTTCCAACTTGACTGCTGATCTTGGTATAACATTATTAGTGCTATCTTGTTGCAACTGTTATCATGTTGATCCTCATCAATTATCTGATTAGTGTAAGATTCCTCTGATGTGAGGAAGCTTACAATATCAGGATCATCATTGAAAATTCTCTAGTTTGTAATATTATCAGGAATCGAGGGTCTAAAGATCAATTTGATTGAGAATCTATCTGGGCTATAGTCTTCTGAGGGAATGAGCTTGGAAGCTACATTTTCCAATAGGTCAGCACTAGCATTTTGGAGTCTGGGAATTGATGAAATATTGAATGCTATAAAATGTTGAGTCAGATCTTGCACTAAAGATTGATAATGCTTTAAATGACCTAATAGACAATGTATAATATTTGGTACCTATCCAATAACAAGTTTAGAATCTCTGAAGACTTGTAGATACTTGATATCTAATCCGATTGCCTTATATAATCCTTGGACTAAAGACTCATATTTTGCACTGTTATTGGTGCAATTGAACTTGATTCTACAAGTTAGCATGGTTTTGTTTCCCTCTGGACTAACTAATACGCATCTTGCTCCTGCTCCATCATTAGACTTAGAACCATCAAAAAATAACTTCCAAAATAAAGATTTATTTATAGGACTATCTATAAAATTAACACATTTAGAACTGTCTATTTGAGAAAAGTTTTCTACTTGAGACAAAATAGAATGTTCTAAGTAAGGTGAAGTATGAGCATTAAAATTTCCTAAGAAAGAGTCAACAAAATAGTTGCCAATTATATTGTTGTTGTATGCTACAAGTTCATTTTCTCCTTCCAATTCTATTACTATGTATTTTTGATGTCTTTCTCGCTCAACCTTTATCTGATTCGGTTTACCATTGTAAGGGAGCCACATATGCAACCAATCGGTTGCAAAGTATCCATGAAGCTTTTCAGACCAATCTCTACTAAGAGTTAAGCCATAAAATTTTGTGATGTCTGCAACTAGAATATCAATAACTTGACATACCTTTTGATTAGATGACAGCCTTATGGTAACCTAATTTAGTTCACCACTCACTTCAACCTATGACCGGTCCAGCTGAACTATGCGTACTGCAGATTTTTGAGGTTGAACCTTCAACTTTGCACATATTGATTTAGGTAAGATATTAGATGAAGCTCCTAAATCTACTAAACAATTATGCAGGTTTTTGTTAAAAACTTCATAAGTAAGAAGAAATGGGGGAGTATGAGATCTTCACCTTCCTCCAATTAAAGCGATATTGTCTAGATCAAATTTATTAGTCACATTAGTTGGAGGTCTCCCCATCTCATGAGAAGCTTGCAAGATTACAACGACAGGCAGAGGTGCAACAAGTATTGCGTGTAAATCTTTCAAAAGTAGCTTTTGTTGATGTTTTAATTTTCTTGAAATTCTTAAGAAGTAATGTTAGCCCTAGTCTTCTTCATGTCTTCTATGATATTATACTCCACCTCATCAGAAATAATCAATGTTTTAGATGGAGTTGGTGAATCAGATTGGACTGGGCTTGTTTGAGTCGCTTTGGGTGATGTTTTCTTACCTGCAACTTTATCTTTGGACATTGAGCTTGTGCCCTTCTATTTAGGAGTAGGTGGTGGAGGATTGAGTTGATTTCTACTTCTGGTACTGACTGGTGATGCCTCTTGATCCTCTTCATCTGGGAGGATGAAGTCCCACATTCCTTGTACTTCTTCAAATTCTTCTTCATCAGTAAGCTTCTTGTTAGAAACTTCCTCTTCTTCTTCTGATTCTACATTTGTAATAGCATTGGGAGGCTTTGAATTAGTTGAAGGATTTTTTCTATAAGGCCTATAAGGCTTTTTTGAAGAAGTATCTGCTACTTGTTTCTAAATATAAACCATTTTGTTAGACATGTTTTTCAAAACATTCTGCAATCCTTTTAAGTCAAATGGGTCTTTTGATTGTTTTTCTTGGTATATTCTTTAAAAGTGGCCTTTTTAGATTTTCGTTCGTCAACAATATTTTTCTTTTCTAAGGATATGATACGTTTCTCTACTAGTATTGCTTCCTTCATATTTTCATCCAAAGTTGTTTTGGCAGCCCTATCAATGAAGATTGCTATGTTTGATGGTAGAGCAGATATGTACCATCCAGTTCGAACTTCTTCGCTAGGCTTGGAGGAGGTAGGAATTTTATTCAAAAGTTTATCGAAACGCGACTTAAAATCTTTGATAGGTTCTCTTGATTCAGTCCTAAGATTCAATAGGTCATTGATCAGTGTCGCAGTAGACCTGTCATCACTGAACTTAGTTAGGAATTGCTCTTGGAAAATATCCCAACTAGTGATAGATCCGGATGGTCATGAAAAATACCATGATCTGGATGCTCCTTGGAAAGTGTAAGGAAAGAGCCGGACAACAACATCTTCATTAGTAACTCCATTGAGATTTATAGATAGCATAAAGTTGTTTATGTGTTCTTCTACTAGCATGCCTGCTTCAGGATTAAACTTAGGCAACCATTTTTCAGGATGGGTTGGTATCTGACTCAAGGGAGAAGGCATTAAGACTACCCCTAGGTTATTCCATGGGGTTTGGGCCATCATTGAACTACTAAAATAGGAAAGTGCAGAATATGTTCCTTGCAGTTGGGAATATGAGGATATTGTAGTTCGTGATGATTGTGAAGCAGATGTTGAAGTTCCAGTTCTCTGTTGGACAATAATTTGAAGTGGAGGGGTGGATGGTTGAATTTGTAGTGGGGAGGTTGAGATGGATAATGATGATGAAATAGTCTCACTATCGGACTCTTTAGGTGATTTGCTTGCTCTTTTCCTTTTAGGTAGAGGTAATTCAGTTTGTTCCATACGAAACTTTCCACTCTACAATCTGGTAAGAGGATGAGAAGGGTTATATTGCGAAGTCACACTACCTTGACATATTTCAGATTTTTGGGGTGAGATAGAAAATATTTGAAGTTTATGGATCAAAGATTCAACTTCAGGAGGTTTAATAGTAGATTTCTCTAAAATGTTCTTGTTTGTGGAAGTGGTTGTTGTTTTATCGACTTCTCACTAAAGATTTAAATATTCTAAATACGATGGAGAAGTCGGGGGAGATGTTGAGGGTGATTTATTCTCATAATGGTATTTAGATTTAGATTTACTTTCCGTTCACAGTTCAGGCCCTTCTTCTAGCGCCAAATATGTTAAAACCCTGGAAATTAGGTCTACAACAAGGGGAATACCCACTTGGTCCAGACCTTGAAAGCAGCTCCTTTTTCGTCTGGGATGGTGGGTCCGAATGGGGATAATGGGACGAGTTTCCCAATTTGTGTATGTGTGTTGAGAATTGATATTTCCTTTCTAATAATTCCTAAGTAAAATGCTTTTATTCTAAATCTAATTTAACAACATGCATTTGTATTCTAATGAATAGAAATATCTAATTCTAAAACTAACCCGGGATTTAATCTTTTAGTTATGCGATATAAAATATTTTCTAACAACAATTGGTAATAAACATCATTTAATTTCTATGAGAAAATAATTCAATAAAGATGAATTGTTTCGTATAAATAGTTAGCTCAAACAATTGTGAAAAGCCTATCGCATAATAAGTTACTCATATATTAAGCATAAATAGAATAGCCATCACCATACAGAAGTGCCAAATGATAACTCAAACATTCAAGCATTCATATATAAATAATTGAACATAAATATCACCTTAACACATAAGCAGAAATCATTAAGAGATAAAAGTACCATTGATAACAAGTTCTACTCATGAGCTTCAGCAAAAATGATTTATCTCTTCTTAATTCAACATCTACTAAGAGTACAAAATTGCATTTCAGTAGTGTATTTAAACACAGATATCAATAAATCTTGTTCCATTCATTCATCAAAACCTCCTCCAAGGGTGCATAAGTGCATGTTCTGAGGAAATTTTTTTGACCAATTTTAGAACCCTTCTCTAAATGCATGAGAAGGGTTGAAATACTACTGGCTAAATCTAAAAATAGTTTATTAGAAAAATATAGGAGGAGGTTTAAATGACCATCCTCATCTAAGGAAAAAATAAATCAAAACTAAAACTAAAACTAAAACTGAATCTGGCAATTAACTATCTATATATCTATTCTCTAGGGTCACAAGAATTCAACATCGGCGTGAGGAGAGTTGGTTGGCTGACTTCCGGCTTTAGTTGCCCTACGAAAACAGAATCGGAAAGTGCTAGCACTATCTTCTCGGCAGAGTTAGTGAGGCATTTGAGAGTCATGCATTCACTGTGTGGTTTAACCGAGTACTTATAGTAAGAATCCCAATTCAACTTACTTAACCTTTTGATGAACTCTGCTCTTTCTTCAGCCTTTTGTCTCCAACTCGTCTATAGATGCTATCAATTTGGTAGAAATCCCGGAGTGGTCTCTGATATGAGATTTGCATGTTTAAGTTTTCATTGACACAGTGGATGACATTGTTTGCTGTTGTGGCTGCTTCTTCTATCACTTGTTCTGCTTTCTTGATCTGTGCATCACACTTATTAAAGAGCATTTCTTTGTGGGCTTCATTGATTATTGGTGTGCCTAACTTTTTTCCTTCCTTTGATTCCTACCAACCAAATATTCAAAAACTCTTTTATCAATTAAATCGTAATCATGTCACAAGTCTACGACTTAATTAGTGATTTTGTCCCTTATCTCGCAATAGGAGCTCCATTGCGATATTTTTTGGCATAATGTTTCTTGCTGCCACAAGAGTTAGTCATTTAAGGAAATGGCTTTTGTGACAAACTTTGTAAGCTTGGGATCATATTTATGCATCTCGTGCATAACTTGTAACTAATTTTCTTTTTCAACCAAACTATTCTAGTATCCCAGCTGCATCTATTGAAAATATTGCTATTATTTTTCTAGATTTTTCTCTGCTTCGCTGTTGGCACTGACTTGCTATAGCTGTTGCTACAAAATCTATATTTGATCCTCTTTTTCCTTCAATATTTGTTGTACCTCATACACTTTATCAATGGTCGGAGAAGCATAGGCTCCTATGATCTGAGATAATTTAGCGAGATTTTCGGTAGGGTCAGTGGTAGGATCTCGCCATAGGATGTTTAATTGCTCTACCTAAGGTGAGAGTATGCTTTCCAATTTCCTTTTCTTTCTTTGACTTCTTACCACCACGTTATGCTATGGACTATAAAATACATCTAGAGGAGGAATTTCCTCTATTTTGAGCATGATTTCAGAAGATGGGGTAATGGGAATATGTTCCATTTCTGGAGCATTGCTGATTGTTTCAACGACCATATCATTCACTATCTATACATTACTCTCACGTGTCTTTGTGCTTTTCCCCTCAATATGAATTAAGTCATTGAATATCTCCATTTCTTTATCCAACTTAGTTCTTACTGGCGGTGGCTAGATGATGAGAGGGGGAAGATTTACCTGTGGAGTAGTCAAAACCTATTATTCTGGGTGCTCTTTAGATTGGGTAGTATCTCTTACTAACCCTTTGCTTTTGTTATGGTCACTCTCAGACATTTTAGAGCATTCTGGTGATTCTCTCCCAGACTTAGATCTAGAATTGTCTGTGCCTGAACTTCCACTTAGATTGATACTAGGAGTTGGCTCCCTTGTTGGTTCCAACCATAACTTATCCAAAGGGATGCTAGCTAGTCTCCTTTCTCTGTACAATTTGAATTCTTGAAATTCTGCTGGAGGAAATTGCATTTGGGCTGAATGTAGAACTTCTTTTAGTGTACTTTTATATTGAAATGTATCATCAATAAGATCATATTCTTTGGAAAATACTTTTATTTTGATGGCAATAGTGAAATTCTTAATGATATCATAAAGATCAAATTTTCTTCTTGCAAATTTGAACAATCGTATACATAACATATTGTCTAATTATTTGAATGCATGACCTAAATCAAAGAGTGAAAAGGCCTCACAGGCCATAGGAAATTGCTGCCGAAAGGCCTTCTTCTTGTCCTTCAGATCTTTTCTCATACCTCCCACCCCGCAAGTCTGGTAGGCAATCTCTCGTGCCAATAATTTATCCGGGACATATAAGTGTAGGACATGAGGGGAAGTAAGGCCTTAAAATACTCTAACATAGGTGAACAACTCTTCTCCAAACCATCTTGCGACAGGGAGAATATCAACTTCTGCTTCGGGATGAAATCTTAGAGCGTCCTTATTATTCAACATTCTATAGAGAGGTAACATGACTCCATGAAAATTTTTGTAAAAATACGGAATAAACATGGAATCCAATAATTCCTTATAATAAAACTGAATGGGCAAGGGATCTTGAGTAGTCCACTTCCAACCCGTTAAAGGAAACTTGGAAACATAATAGATTACATCCATAACATAAGCAACGAAATAGAAAGGAGGATAAATCCTCTGAGTAGTAGTTCTTTTGGATCGATAGTTTAAAATAGTTGTGGCTAAATTATCGGACGATATCTTAGCCCAATCCTTAATAGTAGCATTAGTGGCTACATCTGATAAGGGTAGCCTTTCAGATGAAAACTTGTTTATGTTGGGCTTCCCAAAAAGTCTACAGAGCATAGCAGCAATAAAGCAATACGGGGAAGAGAGAGAACCAGTACTGTACATACCATGTTTATCCTTTTTTTAGTGGTTCTTCCCTTCTTGACTAGGCCTTGGTGCATTCCGCCAAATCTTCATTTTCTTTAGTGAACTTCTCCATGAACTATTTACTATAGGTTACCTGTGGCTCTAGTAGATGATACATGAGCCTTAAATCTTGTGAAGTAAACGACCCAATGAGTCCTTGGCTCTGAGTGTTAAACTATCTGTCTGTTATTTTAACACTATCCAATACCCATTTGACCATATCCGTATATGGAAGAATCTTGGGTCTCGCTACTATCCGGTGGAATAATGAAAATGGTAGTTTTGTAATTGATGCCTTAGACGGCCTGCGTGAGTCTGTAGTTGTTGTAACCTCAATTACATTGGAATTTTCTTTCTCGAGTAGACTATACATGCCTTCCCAAGTAGTGATGCCAGCGGCTTTGTTAGAGGTGGTGTTTGTGTATAAGGGCATCATGTCTTTGTCTTCAGAGATTGGAGCTTTTCCCTTCTTTCCCATTATATTTTGAACATTGTTGCGTATATATTTCTCCTTTCCACTCCTACAATTTACAAATAAGGAAAGAATAATGATAAGAAATAAGGTGACATAAAAGATTTAAATGCTGAAATCATATAAAATATATCACCCTACGTGAAATGACCTTTCGATCAAATACAAACCTTATTTCATTAATTATCATCGACTAACTAATTAAATTGACATTAATGTGCATAACTTGGCATCAGATTACAGGAAAAAGATTTTGAATGACGAGCCCTGCAGATCTGCGAGAAAGTGACTTTGCAATTTGCTTCGTAATATCTCTAATTTGTTGTGTTTGACAATTATCTATTACCATATGTTTCTATGAAATGCGATTTGTGAGAGGCATCATCACATATCGACAGCTTGAGGTATTTCACCTTAAGTGATAGTTGAGGCATATGAAAACTGTGATGCGATGAGTTTCTTCAGTGTGCGATCTCGCATTGCGATTTCACAATCTTAGGAGTTTGCTTATATGATGTTATCCATTTCCTTCTTTACGATGCGACACTTTATTTTTTTGAGAGAACATATCATAAAACTTAAGCCCTTTTGGATTTTGCAGGTTTTTTCCTATGTTTATGATAGTAAGATTTATTCAAAAAGGGAATACAAATGCTAATTTATTTTTTTAATTTTTTCGATAAGGGTCCCCACTTTTTTAGTATTAGTAATAAAACTAAATAAGAAGGGGGGTTGTTGTGGCCACAACAGAATCTTAGTGTGCATAGTTACTGTGTAAAAAGTTGACAAATATGTGTGTAATGGAAAAATGTAGCACTTTTGTATCTAACTTGATCAACAACCCAATTGTAGGAGCATATAACTCACATTTTTTCTTTTAAATGATTAGGGTAAGACACACTTCTACCATTAAACTATTTTAATTATTTTCATGAATTTTCACATTTCAACCTCTTCTGATCGTGCATTGTGACCTGTGGATGTGTCACTTCCAAATTGTAAAGAATGAATTTTTAATGGATTCAATTTTTTAATTCATTGAGGAAACCAAACTACCATATATGGTACATATGAGATCAAAATATGCATTAGAAGGTTCAGTGTGAATAGCTAGTGTGTAGAAATTTGACAAATGGTAAGTCACTTACTCTTTATCATGCACCTTTTTTCATTCATTTCAGGAACTTACCCTTATTTTTTGTCTTCATCCTTTTTTTGTACCAAACCACTACACTGGGTGTTCTTTACATGCTTGATGTAATCGATAGCATAATATAAAGACTTACACAATATGTACCCCTCTGACATAGCACCTTAAGTTTTTCCCTTTGTCAAATAAAACCTTCCAATGTTTGAAGGTGCCTCTGTAAGAATAGCATCCAACGACAAGAATCCACCCCAACTAATTCAACCTCATCTACTAGGTGAATTAGAGGATGAACCTGCAAGTGCATGAAACTCATCGATAGTTCCTTCTCAAACATACAAAGAATCTCAGCTATCTCTTGACACAACCATGGAATGCTCGCTATATGAATATACTTTGATATGATCCAACCTATAGATGGAGATAATTTATATATGGCACATCACAGGGCTTAGGAGAAGTCATGGTTCACACACCTGCGTATGCGTAGAGGAAAATTATACTCTAAAGTAAACACATAAAAAATTAATTATATTTTATTATAATGCATGAAAATAATAACAAAGAATAAAATCATGTTTTTGACATGTGTACTCTTATATGTTTCAATTGGTCATGTGATTTCAACCTCGACAAATGGTCTTCCATAGTGCAATAGTACTATAGTGAATACCCACATATTGAAGACACTCTCACACTGATTATAACCTCCTTTTAGAAAGAAAGATCATTTTTATTTAAAATCCATGGAACATCACCTTCTTTGAAACATTAACATAGAACAATCTCTCTACTTTATTTCTTGGCCACTCTTTATTTTTAATTTATGGAGAGATAAGATCTCTTGTAACAGTGAATGTGTCATTTTATTTTGATTATATGTGTCTCCATAAAGAAAATGATTTTTTTTAAATATATGCATGTGATCTAGTAAGTGGGCAATCTTAATATGGTCCCAATATGGGAGCTCATAAAATATAGATTTTCTTTTCATCCCAAAGGGAAATGTTTCGACATATGTGTTGGAGAATTCTTGATCATTGAGCATAGTCTCCCCATTTGAATGAAACATTGATTTAATATCTTCCTCCTTATCTCTCTCATATCCTCCAAGCCATTTATTTGGTGCCATTATTGCATGCCTTTAGGTTCCCTCTGGTTTACCATTGAAACTAAATGTTTCTCTTCTCTAAGGATGTTATACTAGGAGGAATACCCTGGAACAATCATACACTTGGTTTTGTAGGTGGTTGGACCACATATCCTTTAGAGAAGATCCATAACATTTAAATCCCTGATACCATTTTGTTACAAGACCTATGAAATTATTGTATACATGGCATGTTAGTGATCATGAAGATTAGAAAAACTGTAAAAAATTAATTTAATATGTCAAGCAATATCGTTACGTATATAAACAAATCAATAAACATGTATTTACCAAAGAAAACTCCCAACCCTAGATAATGATGTATGGTGTAAGGACATATGAAATATAGTGTAAAACTCCTCTCTATTGTGACGGGTCTTGATACATTGTATACATGTATCCCTTTCCATAATTCCTTAATTTCATCTACCAATATTTACAAGTAGACATCCATATTCTTCACTTATCTTCTACCAAGGACTGTGAGAGCCAACATAAGATGTTCATTCTTCATGGACAATCATGGGATGATATTGTTACTAATAAATACTATAGGCCAAACATAATAGTTGGTGTGTTGGAGGGAATATGGTTAAACTCCATCCATGGCTATGCTAAGTTATAGAATTTCTACTTCGTCCCTGAAATTTTAGGGTTATATATCCTCTATATGTTTCATTGCTCTTGAATCTGTTAGGATTTGCATAACTCCCGAGCAAATTCTACATGAGGAATATCATCCCTACAACATATATAATTATTTTAATTTAAAAAACATTTCAATCCTTGGGATTATAGGCTTATGCCTCAATATCTTATGAGGAAGACCATGTTATTTACCTATTTTTCATTAATTATGGTACTTTCCATGGCCACATTTTGGAAATATCTCCTTTTGTGCTTGTTCTTTTCTATATAGAATATAATTATTCATAAATGCATGATATGATATGTACTCAACACCAAACATTTCCAACAACTTGTTTACATCTTCACATCTTTCGAAAAAGACATTACCACTTGGAAGAACCTTATCATTGAATAACTTGAAGTTGGCAGGAAATGTCAATGTACAATACCAATATTTAATGTTCTTAAAATTGACCGTTTTTAATGTTGATTGTGTGACAAGTTTTCTTAAAATATTATGATATTGATCGATCATGGTCACCTACCTCAATATTTCTGATAAACATGCATTCGACATGCCAAACTTTGATTTCATGTTGTACAATAACATTATTGTCTCTAGATGGGTAAACTTTGATTGGTTGTCGGGTCCAAAGAGAGATGTCGCAAAAAAATATCACGCTTATGAATAAGGTATGAGTAACAAGAGCATCATCCCCTAGCTCATGATTTTGGAATGCATATAACAACATTTCCTCCATGGTTGTCATAACCGACAAGTAATCATCCATAACAACATCAATTTTATTGCCTCCATTTCTAACTTGTGATGAAGAACTACTATTTTTGTAGTCATTCCTATACGGTGAATTTAGACGTAGTTGGGATCGAATAGGTGGTTGATTCAACCATTCTTTGTATTCTTCCTCTCAAAGTCTTCCTCTTAATGGAACCTTCTCTCATTTTGACATTGTAGTGTGGTGCACTGGTAGATGGTATGTGTGCCGTTTATCATCACTAGAATACTAATTTTAAAAAATATTGAACATTAGTACGTAAACGATATTAGTAGGCACAATTTGATGGATTATTGAAAATTACATTATACTAAAAATTATGACTATCATTGACCCGAGATTGTGGCTAGAAGATTCAATGTTCCCATTCACAAGGTGAATAAATTTTCCATTTTCATCTACCAACTACTTGTCATATGTTGGTCCTAATAGCATCCTCCGACGTTTTTGAAATGGTAAAATATTTTATGCATTTGAACTTGATTATGAATAAGGTTGCTACAAATTTGGATACATTTTTTTTTGAAATTTCCATTGATAAAAATAAAATTCAATAAGATCCAATGAAAATATAAATAAAATTTGAAGTTACCATAGATAGAAAGGGAGAAATCCATAATGAATTTGAGCAATATGGAAAGAAGTGGAATTTGAAGAATGGGCCATTCGATATTATGATATTTTCTCCTTGCATTTGAGAAAAATAAATAATAATTTTTTGTGTACATATCTAAAATTAATTTCAAGAGAGATATAGCCAAAATTTGAATTTCAATATAGTCTTCAAACCATTTTCTAAGAATAAGGAAGCGTTCAACATAAAATGTAAAATATGAACTATTGTTACTCATGTTGATGCATCCTAAAGGATAATTTCATATGAATATGCCATTTTTTGTGAAAATAAAAATTTATGTAACTTTTAATGCTATCATTGCTCTTATGAAACTAACTGGACTCATGGATTTGAGTAATGACAACACTACTAGTGTGTAAATATAATAATTGCACAGATTTCCAAGATTAAGAAAAAAAAGGAATTATATCATATTGGTGTTCATGTAAAAGAAACTCCACAAATGCATCTAAATAAAAGTTGTATTGTTCCATTAAAATAATAATTGCACGTATTTTTTAGATTTCAAAAACAAAAAGAAATGAATTCTTTCATATCTGTGTTGTTCTAGAACTAACAAAACAGATTCATTAATAATAACCTTGCCTATTTCTAATATTTTGAAAATAATAAAGAAATTCTGTCATATCGGTGCTCCTGTAAAACCAACTGCGACAATGAATTTAAATGATGAATGCATCTATGAGTTAAAATAATAATTGCACCTCTTTCAAGGATTTTGAAAAAAAAAGAGGAATTGCATCATATTGGTGCTCTTCTAAAACTAATGAAATTGATGTGTTTAAGTAATAATCACATTGATGGGTGAAAATAATAACCACAACCATTTCCGAGATTTAAAAAAAAAAATAATAATTCTATCATACTGGTGCATTCAAAAAATTTAGCGCAAGTATAAGTTACCATAATATGTGTGTGTTACTTATAAATGCATGGGAAATTTTGCTATGAAAGGCATCAAATTTATTAAAAGGTAAAAATAAAAACCATATTGTTTTTTCATTTTTTGTGTGTAAGCTTGGTAGGACTAGATCGTCATGTCCAATACATCACCTCGAAATTGAATTGGTGACTTCACATCAAGGAGTGTCTTAACAGAGCACCCGATCATGATCTATCCAAGACCCTGTGGACAATTTTTTTCAAATTGAAAAATGATTGCAACTGGATTTCTCAAAATAAAATCTCAAAAAATATTATAAATAATAAGAAGTTATTCACTATTTCATTATTTTCCCAAGAATTTCAAGGGGGAGATTTGTAAGAGAGACATACTAGGACAATTATGTAGTAGTAGAAGAGTTTAGAAAGACAGAAGTATTCATAAGATCATAATTTGAAAGGTATGGCGGTTCACTTATAATCCTACATAGTAAAAAAAATAATTTTTAGAGATAATTTTATTAATATATATTTATTTTTTTTACGTTTTTTATTAGATTTAGTTAAAAGAGATATTTGCAAGAGAGGAATACTAGGAGTACTATGTGTTAGGATATTCTAACACATAGGAATAGTTAAGTATAACTTGGTCTAGTATAGAGTTAGGTAAAGTGTGTTTCTTTACTATGTACATTT
>APFE031337854.1:3766-15800 GCA_000404065.3 Pinus taeda
AGTGGACCATTACTTTTTGAAAGTGATGAAGAGCTAGAGGAGTTGAATCATATGAATGATTCAAAGCAGCCCAAAGATTTGATGACTGACGCATCAAACAAGACCGTAAGGTCTTGTGATTTTAAAACTAATGATTTGTGTGTGATTGCAGGTTTGGAAGAAGTTGCAAGTGATGAGCAAAGGAATGTTGCAGAGGGAAAGGACGATTGGGAGGCCGCAAAATTCATATTGAAAGCTAGAGCAACATGTGAGGCAACATTTATAGTAGCAGTAGAAAAGGAACAATCAAGGGATGGAAACAATCAGCAGACAGAGGACATACTGGACAAAGAAATTGAGTTGATAAGGAGGTTAATGGTAAAACCATCCCACAGAAAGACAGCCGAAAGAAAGAAAAAGAGCGACAATAAGGGAGTGACAGCGAAAGATTGCAAGAGCAGAGCAAGTGGAGCACTACAGCACAAAATATGGAAACCTGGAAGACACCAGGAGATGACAATAGCAGTGAAGCAATCGACAAACACGAAATGATTACAAAATAAAATTTGGGATCCACGAGGAGACTTATGACCAGGTGGTCATGAATTTTTTACATGGGGAGTCTGATGCAAGAGCATCAAGACCTTTTTCTCCATCTGTAAATATGGGATGTGATAATGTTAATTTGTAAATATGGGGGTGATGATTTTTAATATTTTATTAATTAATTTGAATTAAATAGGAGAAGGTGAGGATTTATGTAAATATCCTTTTATTAATAAAAGAATATGAGGGAATTTAATAAATTAAAGGATTTTAGGAATAAAAACCTATCTTTTAGGGATGTTGAGAGATTTAAGGGTTTGTTGAGGATTTTTAGGGATTGAGTATTTAATTAAATGATTTTTAAAATTGTATAAGTAGGAAGGGGTTTTGAGAGAAAAAGACATTGAGAATAGGGGAGAAGTAGAGAGCTGGTTTGAAACAACCAAAGCTGTAAGCCTTCAGAAATTGTAAGGGCCATCAATCTGGAATATTAGGCCAAACAAAGTTTGTAAGTAATCTTGCTTTGATTTCAAATTATATATATACATTTGATGATTGGTTGTGGAAGTTATAGTTAACTCTGGTTAAATGTTTATATATGTGGACTTGATTGTTGGAAAATCGACCAAAGCGAAATTGCGAGATGTCCAATTTAACAGGGATTAATATAACATTTGTTATCTATGTATGAATGATCGATCTGAATTCGATTAATTGCAAATCAAAAGAGGAGAGGAGAGTACCAGCGTTTTAGTACAAGTCTGCGTGTCAAGTTTTGAATTCTTGAAGGGTCGATAGCAGAATTGCTATTCGCTGTGCGTTGAGAGCGCCAGTAAATATAAAATCCTATGTTTATAATCAATCAAAGGGAGTTAGATTCAATGAATTGATCGCCAGAATAGTTTATATAAAAAACTGAATTCAATGTGTAGGAGGATTGATATTATCAGAGTTTGGAGGCGCTAACTGATAATCTGTAGGTGGAACAGAGACCCAATGAAATTCGGTCTGCTTTGCAGTGTTTGAGCTTGAGGTTACATCCAGAAGTTTTATGGTAAAATCGATTGGTGAAGTTGCGGCAGAATGTTTCCAGCTAATCGACAGCGTTATGAATCTGGTTTGAGGAACCTAGTGCTGGTTTGAGGAACCGAGTGCTGGCGTGGAGAGCAGTTGAACGCTGTGTCCCATTTAAGCTAAGATCAATTCACTCAAATGAAATCTACATTTATTGAAAAGAATACAGGAAATCGATCATCCTGGGTCGAATGTCAGTTACGTGGAGCTGGAGAATCTCAGGCAACTGAAAGAGCTTTATGTGGGATATTACAATTCATTTGATGGTGGAATACTTCCTGAAATCGGAAAGTTGACAAATCTCCGTCGTATGGATATGTCGAAGTGTGAGCTGTCCAGTCCGGTGCGTTACTATGTCTCCCGGGCTGGTGAACTGGGAGCTTCATAAATAGTCTCACACAGGAACTGCCATCCTCTGTTCAACGTTCATAAACATGCTCTGACTCCTCTCATAGACTTTGTAATTCTGGTCCAGATCTGCAACTTTATTTTAATGGGTTTTAAACGGAGTGGATCCCAATAGTTCATCGACAGCCACTAAAACTGAATCATGCATTGGTGGTTTGGTAAATGCCTTGCAGCTCATTCAATGCTGTTAGTGCAATGCCTTGGTACTTCATCGGAATTGCTATATATGTACTGAGTGTGTGTCCTCCGGCTTTGAGGAGCTGAGGATTAGCGGGTTTGTATAGGTTGAAGTTTGTTGAAATGGAGGACTCAAATCACAGTGTTAAACCATCGGGCAATGGAGTTGCATCACTGGGAGGTGAAGATCAAAAGGAAAGGGGAAAATGTGCCATTTGCGCACCTGTGTAGAATTACGATAGTAAATCACCATATGCATTGAATCCACATATTTAATATGTTTCTTTTAGAATTGTGTTAAGAGCCTGTGGATTAAATAGGCATGTTTTTTTATAAATCATGAAGATTCAAGGATCATAAGACCACCTGTTACATGCTTAGTGATCAGAGATACTGGTAGAAGTGGCCTGGGAGCGGCCTGGGTCATCAACGATCCATTACTTATATATTATAAAAACTTCAAGGAACATGTCCTTTTACATATGAGAGGGAAAACAGAGAGGGGAGGATCCAAAATGGATGCGCAGACCCTTGATCCTTGTTGATGAAAATAAGAAGAATAGTTTGAAAGAGATAACGGCTATATTGCAGGACAAAAGAACCTACTAACAGACAAAATTTACAATGCATATCCTAAGACTGTTGTAACGACTCCGTAAATTATTAACACTCCAAGAGAAAATTATTACCTTTGCAAAATTACTCCAATAAGGCTCCAATTCCAATAAACATATTTGGCCCGTTGCCACAAGTCTCCAATTCCATTAAATATGTTTAGCCCGTTATGATAAAGCTCCAATTCCAAAAAACATGTTTAACTAATTGTAATAATGCTCCAAAAGTAAATTATTACCTTTGCAAAATTACTCCAACAAATTACCCATTCACTACCATAATTCCCACTACATTTAACGTCTTCTTTTATACAAATTCAAATTTTTTACTAAATTTAACTTTATTTTTTATTTTATTTTACCTTTACCAAATCCCTCCTTTTTCCCCTAAATACCAGATTCAAATTTTCGTATTATTAACTAACTAAACACTGAATTTATCTCGTTCTCATTCTTGAACCATGGGAGAAACACGCTCAGCATCAACCTACATGGTTTGAAGCTAAAAGGCCGACATTTTAGAGAGAGCGGGCATTCTGTAATTTCTATTTAAAGGGATTGGCTTCCTCATTTGTAGATATCATAGCATTACAAGCCAATCGAAACTGATTGGGTGTTGATGGCCCTTATTATTTAGTTCGGCATATTTTTAACTTAGGCATATTTTCAACTGAAGAAATCGAGTTTCATAGTCCTCATTCTGATCTGCGTTATGGATCCCTGGGAGGTACTGAGGAAAAACTCTGAACAGTATTCGGATGCCGAGTTTTGGGACATAATCATGCAGGAAAGGTATGAACCCTCGGGGCATAGTGCAGTGGACAGCTCCAATCCTGAAAGAGCCGATTCTGGGCATAGTCCATCAGCTCCTGAAGCAGACTGGGCTATGATAATGGACGATGACGAGGAACTGAACGAGATCAGAAGTTTATGTCAACTGCACAAAGACCAGTCTATGTTCAGCATGAACATACAACAACTATTGGGACTTGCCGACCCAAAATTTGAGTGCACTGACTCTCTTTTTCTTGATGAGAGTCGTAAGAATCTTGATGATATTCAAAACGACTTGCCGCCCTCTGAAAATTTTTCTGTTGATTACTTCCTAAACCCTGTAGCTCTCCTAGATACATGCAGGTTGTTCTAAATTTCTTTGCTCTGCAATATATATTTTTTCTTTTTTTAGTAGTGTTGTCTTGTATTTTTTCTAACGGAAAAATCATGCCCAGAGCAGCTTCAGATCATACATAATCTTTTTATTAATTATGTATAGTAACATGGACTCTCAATCTTCTTGCAGCAAAGTGGAGTCAGAGAATGCAATGCACCAGTTAGAATGGCGCCAACGCCCCTTGAGTAGCCGCCCTGTCCGAAAGAATACAACAAAGAGAAGAAACAAGCACGTTAGATAATGTTACAGTAACGTGTTAGCGAGCTAGCTGTGTCGCACATTGTAAATAAAATAGTACTGAAGTTGACATGAAGTGAACTGCGTCTTCTCTGCAGGGTAGACTGATGCAAATGAATTATCTAAATTGCCAAAGATTCAACGGTTAATACAACTTTACCAGTTGACATGCAGAATTCCGAAAACAGAAAACAGTATGGGATGGAGCCGAATCCATGGTTTCTGGCATGGTCATATGCTGTAGTCATATTGTTTTGACGATTGATTAGTTTCTTCACATTCAATACCCAATTATAGTTAATCTAGTTGAGTGTGTACGTAAGAACTCATGTATATGGTTTAAATAAGTACGTTGGATTACCAATTTTGTATATGGTATAAATATGTACGTTGCGATACTAATTTGGTTATTCGGTATTGTTATTTTAGACCTCTCTTTTCAGTTTTATGGATTTTGATTTATCATTTTTTTTACATATCATCGGTATAAGAAGTGATGAATATTTGTTATTTATTTATTTATTTATTTATTAGAAAACTGAAATTTATCTAAACTTTGTTGTATTGTTATTTTATGTACAAATATTTTGGAAAAAGTCAGAAGAATGTTCATATATGTATATTAATAGCTTTAGAGGTCACCCCATCTATTCCTGAAATGTGTTGGGTTGTAGCTTCGTAGCTGTCTTAAACAAATTGTAAGCATCCCTGCTCATTTCAAGAAAAATGTGTGAAAAGAAGAGTCACTACAAATCTTGTAAAGACTAGTCAATAATCTATAATAAGAGAGATATTTTTAGATTTTCCACTTGAATCTGTTTCTTTTCCATTTCATTACCAAGAGTGGTTTTGAGCCAAGAAAAACGCTATCCTTATACCACAAAAAGAAGGGTTAGCTTGACAAGGACCATAAGAAACCAAGGAAATGTTATGTCAATGGAAGCATACATACTAAGCAATGTAAATTGATGCTTTATTACTATTATTTAATTTTGTATTTAAAGATTTTTATTTCATAATGTTTATTTTTGTAAATAGTTGGAGAAATGTGTTGCTTTATCACTTGGGAAACTAGAGTAGTGATGAAATCATAGTCATGGATACCAATTTGGTTATTTGATGTTGTTATTTTAGACATCTCCTTTCAGTTTTATGGATTTTGATTTACCATTTGTTTTCTTAAAAAAAATGGTATTTATCTAAATGTTGTTGTGTTGTCATTTTATGTACAAATATTTTGGAAAAAGGCAAACCAATGCTCTTATAAAGAATTACCAAGTTCATAATATCAACGACAAGGTGGGGTGAATATACATGATTAAGAATCTTGTCATATTGTTATAAAATATTTTGATCATGAAATAAGTTATGTTTTCTTGGGCAATGTGGTATTGATAAGCCATGGTATTGGCCAATGGTGTTGTAACAAAGTCTATTTACAAGTTAATAATATCCATGGTAAAGTGGGGGTGAATATCCATGGTTAGGAATATTTTCATAATTTTCTAAAATATTTTGATTGTGAAATAAGTTATGTTTTCTGGGCATGTGGTATTGGTAAGTCATGGTATTGGCCCATGGTGTTGTAAAAAAGCCTAATTAAAGTACAAGTTAATAATATCCACCATAAAATTGGGGTAAATATCCATGGTTGAGAATATTGTCATATTGTTATAAAATATTTTAGTTGTGAAATAGGTTATGGTTTTGGGGCATGCGGTATTGATAAGCCATGGTATTGGCCCATGGTATTGTAACAAAGCCTATTCACAAAATCAAAATATAACAAATTGAATTTTATTGTTTTTATCACTTTGTTATTATTATTAATTGAACCAACATTTAAATGTTTGCACAATATCACTTTTTAATTGTTAACTTTTATTTTTTTTCTATTTTTTAATCAAGCCAACATTTAAATTGTTTACATACTTACATTACATCTTCACATCTACTCTATATTACATATATTACACAACATGCATAGTAATATATTACACATAAGTTTTTCTCGATCATTCTTCATTAAATTCTTCTTAGAACCTACATAGGCTTCCTTACTAGGAATAAATAATTACCCTACATCTCATCTAGCATATCAAGGCCTAGCTTCATCCTCAATATGCTAATCTAGATCTCCTTTGTTGCTTCATGCACTTTCCTCAAACCTTACACAACTATGTATCTCATTCATAGAAAACTTGCAACATTACTCACGTATTTCTCTTTCTTACCTGAGAATCTCTCTCCCAATGTCTTGTTCCCTGACACATAATTGTGCTCTTGCTCACCACAAGCCCTATTGACCCTCTTTTCTAACAATTGGCCCTCTAAGCACTCTTTGTTGTCAATAAGTCTTCTCGAACCTCTTTGTTGTCAATGGACCCTCTTGGCCCTCTTGGTGTGAACAAGACCTCTTAGCCCTCCACAGGCTCTCTCATCCCTCTCAGCCCAACCACAGGTCTCAAGCCTACTCAACCTTATCCTACATAAGATTCCCTCTTTCCAACCATCTTTCATAGGCCGTCTTGGCTCTCAAGGCTCTGAGGCTTACTCAAATTTCTACACACCTTCAGATACTACAAAAATAAACACTCCCTCCTAGCAAGGAAAGGACTCTCCACCACCCCCAACTTATCCCTATAGAAAAAAATTCATGTTCACCAGGGGCTTCATGATAATTTTTAGAATGTGCTAATATGTAGATATTTATAGAAACCTCACAACACCCATATAGAACCCCACCTCTAATGAAGTGGTACTTGATCTCTATGTGTTTGGACCTATCATGAAGCACTATACTCTTTATTATCAAAATGAATCATGGAGAGCCCCATCTTAAGATTAAATAAACCTATGAGAATTTTGTGAAGCCATATATCCTCACAATTCACAATAATTGTAGCCATACACTTAACCTCCATTGAGATAAGTGCTATGGAGGTGTACTCACCCCATTATTTGACCTTCAGATCATGATCTTCATCCCTATCTAGTTTTACATAAGTTCATTAAGTGCTTGAAACTCACTAAAGGCCTCACCCTTGGGCTTCAGAAAGTATATCTATCACATACTCCACTAACAAAGTACCACCTATATCTAAATGTATCAAACCCAACACACCTTTGGACCTACTCTTGTTTCTTGAAAAAGTATCCTTCGCATAATTTCCAAGCACACATCCCTTTCACATTCCATCCTACTCTACATTGAACTCCATAATACCATTGACCATCTATAGAAACAATGGTAAAGTTCTAAAGTGGAAGTGACCCATCCTCCTATTCCATAGCTCAGATAGGTTGCCACTATCATGTTCTAGGGATTATATTAATTTGGGTTGCCACTATCACGCAATTGTCTCTATCTCCAATCACTCTCATTGAGATAACATCATATCTCGTAGGCCTAACAAGCACTTATCCACCTGTAAAGTTAACCTCAAAACCCTTGTCCTCTATAGCCAATACATACATCACCTCATTCACCTCCATTGAACTCCTAGAATACAACTGAAAATGTATGGTTCCCTCTCCCTCTTCAACGCCTTTACCATATTGGTGAAAATATTTGAAAATATTTTCATGTGATGAGATGCTCCACTACCCATGAACCACACCCCATGTGTAATGATGTGAAAAAGGCAGGACACCAATGATAATTCCTTCTCATTATTGGTGGCCAAATCTTTCATCTACGCAGATGCTCCAATATGTTCCTTTCCCTTTCCCTTATTCTTGTTTGAACATTGACTTGGAAAGTGCATATATTTGTGATATGCAAAGCATTTCACTTTTCTCATGTCACTATTCTTGTTAAGATGTGAAGTAGATCATCCTTATGCGTTTTATTTGGTCTTTTCCTTACCCTTCCTTGCTTAACTAGAATGTTCAAGGTTCTTCTGATCCCCACACTTTTGTTTTTTGCTAGGAAATGACTCCTCTAAGGTTTTCTTTTGAGTGAAGTCATCCCATATTCTACCCAATCAACTAGTTTATTTTGTGCTAGAACATATATCAAAATGATATCTTGTTTTTTGTAAAGCTATTCAAGGCTATCCTTACAAGCTCCTCATCTGACATGCTACCCCATTAGCTCCAAGATCATTTTGAATTTGTTGAATCCTAGTGAGATATGATGGCAATGTGCATGACTAGTCAAATAGGTATTCCTTAACTTTTCCATGAACACCATTTTTTATTTTTGTTATCAATCTAGTACAAACTAATAGAAGCAATCCACATCTCATTGGAAATCTTCTTCCTTGAAATGTGAGGGATGACATGATCCTTCATTGCATCCATGATGATGTGTTTGGCTTTCACATCCTTCAAATAATTAACGACCAATAATATAGCATATGTGAGGTGTAATGACTTTATAGAAACTCCTATAGATTGTTATCCATGAGAATTAGGGCTATTTCACCCTTAAATTGACTAAAATTTGTTTCCCCTTTTTTATGGTCTTCATATCTCAACTTGGTAGAAGTATTTCTCCTAGATTAATCGCTCAACCATAAATCCCTTAGTTAAAAATAAAATGTGTTAATGTAAATCCATGTGCTATTGATTTCCCTCTTCACAAAGCTTAAAGTTTCTTTGATGCGATGTTAAATTCCAAACACCATATTTAATCCATTTCACATGGAAATTATTTGATACCCAATTTTTTTTAACTAGTATACCAATTTTCCAAATGGCCAATAATAAACATTGGTATTTTTACCTTCTTAAAATAAATTTCTATTTGACAATATTTAGAAAATTCAGTCACAAACAACATAGAAATCTTCCCAATCAAATTTTCCTTCACATTATTTTATCTAGAAATTTAGGTTACATGACCCACAAAGAAATACATAGCAATTGCAACAAATATTTGAACCTTTAAATGGCCCATTGGATTCTCATCCTAGAATTTTTTTGGCTTTCCTAGATAAATTCATCCCTAACAAAACTTAGCTTCTACTTGTGAAAATTTTCAACCTTTGGTTGTACAACTTGCACACTTGGAAAACTTTCCCCCTAGCTAGAAGCTCAACCTCCTCCCTTTCTCCACGTGGCCTTGGTTGGAAACTCACCCTTACTCACAAATTTTGGCCTGGATATAAAACTTGGCCTCCTCGTTGAAGATCTTAGACCCTCTCTTTGAATTGTCATCCTCATCTCATTTCCCTTTCAAAAATCCCGTTTTGCACACTTTCTTCTTGTCTTCAATCACTCAAGCCTCTCACTCATCGAGAAATTTATTTTCTCAATCATAGTGTTATGTACTCATCCTTTATTATGATCTCTTGTAACTTCTCATTGAGCCAAATTCCTAACCTCCAAAGTGGTAAAGGCTAGTATTAAATACTGACCCGCATAGATCAATGGTGGAGATTAGCTCTAAGTCACTTAAATAATTGAATTGTTTATTATTAGAACATTTAGCCCAATAATTGATATTAATAAATAGATTAAATTTGTTGCTTTCCTAAGTTAAAACTTAGGAACTAAATCATAATACTTGCTCCTCTAAAAAAAGAAGTGAAAAGGGACTCTCTCCTACATGATAGACACTTACCCTGTGTTGAATAATTTCCAATGCTACAAACATCAACAACTTGTTCATTTAAATAAGATGACCCATTCCACCAAGGTTACATGTCTAGTGAAATATCATGAACAGGGGCCAATAGATGGTCTTAGAACCCAAGCCAAAGAGAGCACTAATGGATGGAAGGGATAGAGATTTTAAAAACCAATGTTGGTTGTAAATTTGGAACCCAAAGCAAGAGACCAAGAATGATATGAGACTAGAAGGTTTATATTCAACATAGTGAATAGGTTAGAAGGACTACAAATGGGATGCAATATTTTCACGTCAAGAAGGTTTAGACATTAAACAATAGCCCAAAGGAAAGACCTAGAGAGGAAGAGGTGAAGCATAAGTACCAATTCCCGATGGACAAGTTGGATAAAGAGGCAAACAAATAAGGGAAAAATATAAGAACATAATGTTTTAAAAAATAAGCCAAGAAAAGAACCTTTAAATGGCCCATTGGATTCTCATCCTAGAATTTTTTTGGCTTTCTTAGATAAATTCAACCCTAACAAAACTTAGCTTCTACTTGTGAAATTTTTCGACCTTTGGTTGTACAACTTGCACACTTGGAAAACTTTCCCCCTAGCTAGAAGCTCAACCTCCTCCCTTTCTCCATGTGGCCTTGGTTGGAAACTCACCCTTACTCACAAATTTTGGCATGGATATAAAACTTGGCCTCCTCGTTGAAGATCTTAGACGCTCTCTTTGAATTGTCATCCTCATCTCATTTCCCTTTCAAAAATCCCGTTTTGCACACTTTCTTCTTGTCTTCAATCACTCAAGCCTCTCACTCATCGAGAAATTTATTTTCTCAATCATAGTGTTATGTACTCATCCTTTATTAGGATCTCTTGTAATTTCTCATTGAGCCAAATTCCTAACCTCCAAAGTGGTAAAGGCTAGTATTAAATATTGACGCACATAGATCAATGGTGGAGATTAGCTCTAAGTCACTTAAATAATTGAATTATTTATTATTAGAAAATTTAGCCCAATAATCGATATTAATAAATAGATTAAATTTATTGCTTTCCTAAGTTAAAACTTAGGAACTAAATCATAATACTTGCTCCTCTCAAAAAAGAAGTGAAAAGGGACTCTCTCCTACAAGATAGACACTTACCCTGTGTTGAATAATTTCCAATGCTACAAACATCAACAACTTGTTCCTTTAAATAAGGTGCCCCATTCCACCAAGGTTACATGTCTAGTGCAATATCATGAACAGGGGCCAATAGATGGTCTTAGAACCCAAGCCAAAGAGAGCACTAATGGATGGAAGGGATAGAGATTTTAAAAACCAGTGTTGGTTGTAAATTTGGAACCCAAAGCAAGAGACCAAGAATGATATGAGACTAGAAGGCTTATATTCAACATAGTGAATAGGTTAGAAGGACTACAGATGGGATGCAATATTTTCATGTCAAGAAGGTTTAGACATTAAACAATAGCCCAAAGGAAAGACCTAGAGAGGAAGAGGTGAAGCATAAGTACCAATTCCCGATGGACAAGTTGGATAAAGAGGCAAACAAATAAGGGAAAAATATAAGAACATAATGTTTTAAAAAATAAGCCAAGAAAAGAACCTAAATGAGAGAAAATTGCATGGAGAAGAACAAAGCCATGAGAATATATAATGCACCACCATAACCTCCTTGCTATTATTGTATAATCACTCCCTCATTTTGCAATATTCCACCTTGTAAAATCAATGTCCATCCCAATTTGAAATGACCATAGACACTATGTAGTTGCCAATGTCCAAATCCACACATCATTAACATGATAAAAATCCACTAAATCCTGAGCATTAACGCGATACTAAAACCACACTGAACTTTCCTCGTGGATGTATTAAATCATTTTATACTTAATGTAGGGAATTCAAAACATGACAATGGTATGGGGGATGTTGTATGGCTCCTTCCTCAACCATGTGTACATGGTGGGATGGAAGCCATGTTCTTCTGTACTTCTCATAATCTTTTGAACATATTCGAGGAAGAAATATCTTTCATTGATAAATAAGATTAATATTTTTTGAGAGGGTAAGTAGGGAGGGAGTGCCATGTGTGGCTAAGGAGTGATGCATAATCTTTGTAACCTTCATTAGCAAGAAGGTCTACAATCTTATTTTCATATTATATTACATGTGATGCGATAACCATAAGGATTGAATGGAGGAAAGTGGCCACCTAATCCAAGCTACATTCTATATGCTAGTTACTAGATATTTTA
>APFE031337857.1:0-38507 GCA_000404065.3 Pinus taeda
ATAATGTAATGGGCCCATGGTATTAGTGGATGGTATGAGGGAACCATGGTAATGATACATGGTATTGCATGTATGAGGTCTATATAGAGGCTAGAGACTCCACATGGAGAATGTCAAGGAATATTGTATGAACGGGCATATGGCTTGTGGAGTGTTCTCCTTCCTTAAGGAGTGAATGTATGGTGTTACCCTACCAGTAAGATCGAGGGTTCACCAATTAGCCACAAGGATAGCAACCCCCGTATGATGGATAGTGAGGAGCGATGATCCACCTACTACACATCAACACAGAAGATCTGCCACGGTCAACTTCCATCCAAGCGAGCGAGGCACCAGCAAGATCGAGGGTTCACCTTTCTCTTGGATGGCTAGATGCGCGTGCATGGTATCAATGGACTACTCTTTTGAGTAGATATTATTATTTATGTTCTTCCCATGTTTCGAGGACGAAACATGCTAAGGGGGGTGGAATGTTATATACCTAGGGGGGTAATATGGGGTACAAAAGGAGGTACCCAAGGTAATAATGTAATAATGGGATGGGCCATAGTAATAAATAAGGTGGTTAACCCATATCATGTAAAGAACCACAAGTAGTTAGTAATAATGTAATGGGCCAATGGTATTAGTGGATGGTATGAGGGAACCATGGTAATGATCCATGTTATTGCATGTATGAGGCCTATATAGAGGCTAGAGACTCCACATGGAGAATGTCAAGGAATTGTTAAGGAATATTGTATGAACATGCATATGGCGTGTGGAGTGTTCTCCTTCCTTAAGGAGTGAATTTATGGTGTTACCCTACCTTAAGGGTTTGATAATAAAGAAGCATTTCTATCTATTCAGATCTTGTTATTCTTGGGTTTATTTATATTTTCACATATTTCTGGGTTAGATATATAACAAGTGGTATCAGAGCTATAACAAGTGGTATTAGATCTATAACAATTTACGAGAACAAATCCCTTTATACCATAAAAATTGATTCAATTCTAAATAATTAGATGTAATATGTACCTTTTGTAATAGTGGTACACCATGTAGATCAAAATATTTCTCCATCTATAGTATCCAATTTACCGTATCCTTGCCATCAAACTTCCTCATCTCGCTTATTCTTGATTTTAGGAGCTCAATCTTAAAATGACTGTAACTTTGTACTTTCAGATCTTTAAGAAAGATTTATTCCCAATCTCCCGCGATGACCCAATTATAGACTAGTTTAGTAGAGTGAAATTGTACGACGTTCCACCTGTCACTTTTTCAACCTTGGGTTCTAAAAATTATATCCAAACAAAACACAATACGTCCTCTTTCTATAACTTCTTACAAAATTTCAATCTAATGTTAAGAGAGAAAGTTATGACGATTTTCCCAAGGTCACCTGTTTAGGATGTAATTCGGGAGTCTGCAAATACCCTAAATTCCTTAGATCATATATCCAACAATATAGCTAGACAAGATCTAGAATTTGGACCCAAGGTTTAGACCAATTTATTATAAAATGTGTTTTTGTTTTAGGCTCTGAAGCTTTGTAGTGAAACAGTTATGGCAAAAATTCCACGATGACCTATTTTAGATGAAATTTTGGAGCTTGCAAAAACTCCAACTTCCTCAAATCATATATTCTAAAATATAGCACAACAAGATCTTAAATTCGGACCCAAGGTTCAAAGGTATTTCTTCTCAAATGGGGTTTGTTTTTAGCTTCTGAAACATCACAGAAAAATAGTTATAGCGACAAATCCACAGTGACCTATTTGGAGCAGCGAAACCCTAGAATCCAAAGATCTAATACCAAATGTTATGAAAGTAGCTCACAAAAAAATAGAAAATATAGATCAATGCCTTAGAATTTAGCCTCTTCGAGGGGGCAACCTCCTTTACATTACACAAATGAACAACGCTTGGATGATACAAATGACAAGACCTCCTTTCTATATATAGGAGTCTAAGGGGTCATAATATAATCAGAGCTGACATAACAATAATAATGTAAGGGCACAACAATAACAATAGTGGGCTTCGATGGGGCACAATAAAAACAATGTGGGGACTACATGGGCACAACAATATAATAAGGGGGTTGTACTAATAACAATAAGGGCTTACACTAGTAGTATAGGCACCTAGCAAGTGGGTAGGAAAGCTATTCCTTGACTGCAATAACACGTAGATGTAAGCAAGATATCTTTGTTAGAAGGGTGTGACATTGCAACAAGTCAAGAGAGATGCATGGGGAGGTTCTAACACACGAAAGGGGAAAAGAAGTGTGTCCCTTAGAAGCTTGTAATAGTATGTAGCTTGAAAGGAACACACGAGCTGAATGACATCACAAACTGGAAAGTAGAATAGTCGACAATCCAAAGTGATGAGTTAAACCAACAAAACGCTTCAATAAGATTCATAGAATCACATACGAAATAGTCCATACATCAATGCGTAATTAAAACTGCATACATTGCTAAAGTAACCATAATAGTAAAACTACAATAACAACATATGCATGAAACATATTGGCTCTGTTATATTATATAAAGTGAAATTTCCATCCATACATACAACCATGACAACCACTAGCCGCAATAATGGAACATTGCAATCAACACCATCTGCTCCTCCAAAGTGACCTACTTGCTCTGCATAGTGGAGAATCCAAGGCTTGTCACAGTACTCCCAAGCCCTGTCTAAGCAATGCCTAGCAAAAAATTGCCTCCCAAAAGCCTACTCTATGAGTTATGAGGTTATATTTATAACAAAGGGTGGGGTGACCCTTGACATTTCCCTTTCTAACTCTTGGACCATCCTCACGACTCTTCAACTTCATTACATAACTCTTACATATGACTGCTTGTATTCCACTAATGACACTTGGAATTTAACATTACATCATGTTTCCAAAAATGATACATTTTCCACCTATACTCATGTGGGAAAAAATTGGCTTGAGTCAACTAGACAAGAAAACACCAAGACTTAGACGGCTATGGAAAGACTAGCTCATCAACCTCCTCTCCATGATTCTTGGTGACGAACTGATGCCATGCTTGGTAGTGTGCAATGGTGTCCACATACTCTTTGATGATGTCCTTCTAGAAACAACTCTTGCCTCCATTGCTTCTGGGTATACTGATTTGGAACCTCGGTCCAACTCATCTTGTAACATGCACAACTTAGCCCTGAGAAAGGCTGGACCAGTGATGTACATCTACATGTTATCTACGTTGACATGCAAATCTGTTCTTGTGGACATGCATATCCACTAATCAAAGTATGCATTGAGCTCTAGTTTGAATTGGTTCTTCTCTTTGGCTTCGGTGAGTGTACCAATCAATAGGTGTCATACTTCTTACCACGACATCTAAACTCTTGTAGAACTATGGATACGAAGCCTCAATAATAGCGATGAGCGACAAGAGTTCCTCATAGTTTCATATTGGACTCTAGATACATGCTTTATCTAACTCTATCGATAACTTCATCATGTTATGCAAGTGAAGTTGGGCTCCCTTGTACCTCATTGTCCATGACTGTACATGATCAACTGCATCATGTATATATGTGAACGTTCACACTATGTTGGTGCAGCACTGCTGATGACCATGTAGATGGATAACTGGCTTGTGCACAATGACGAACCTATCATAAGTCTCCGCGTGATGGTATCAAGAGCCAATACTTTAGAAAGTATGGCCATCTTCATCTCTGCTCTTGCGGATCCAATTGATTGTTCCTCTCTCTTCTTGGCTTCTTGCAACTCCTTAGCCATGCACTCATTTTCTGCTATCAAGAACTTAATACTCAAGCTCGTGGCTTAAAAATAAGCCTTTGTAGCATCAACCAAGGAATGGATGTCTTCATACATCTAACACAACCACCCGTTCTTCAAAGTGCACAGGTGATGCATGCTCATCCGGAGTGTGTGCTCTACGTGCTTGTACAACTTTGTTTTGTGACTCATCAGAGGATATGTTGTACACCTTTGTTCCCAGATGGTCCTCAAGGAGAATGATATCCCCTTGTTAACTCGAGACTTGCTCTACTATTGGAGCTAGTGAAGCCTATGGAGTGACCTTAGTTGCGTTTGGCATGGGGTCAATATCCTAATCTTGTTATGGCTGCTCCATCTCCATGTCCATCTGTTCTACTATCTATTACTCGTACATAGCAAGTTCCGATTCCTGGGGCTTCTCACCTTGTTCCTTATCTTCTGCTGGTTCAGAGTCTTCAACCTGTATCAGTGCAATTTTCAATGTCTATTTTCCTTTCACTTCCTCCTATTCCTATTCTTGTTCATGCTCATGTTGTGCTTCCTTCTCTCTTCTATGTACCTCTTGTTCTTTTTTTGAGCTTCTTCTGGACTTCTTGCAACATTCTCTCTACATCTTCAATTCTTTGCTTCTATCTCTTTCTTTGTGCTATCCTCCTATCGCGTTGTCACCTCTTTGCATCTATCTCCAAATATACCTATCCCACAAGTTGGTCTTCCTTAAACTTGAAGGTTTTCTCCATCTCTGTGATTTCAGAAATATTCCTCTTGCCTTTGTCTTGCACATGCTTGCTACTTACTGCTACTCTTGTTGTTTCTCCCTGCAGTGCTTCTGCATTGAGTGTTGCTAGCTACTCCATGACAATGCTAACCAATTCATTGAGCCTAGAGGAGTTATAACAATATCTCCATGGGTCGTCCTCTGGCCAAAGACACTTCCCGTGGATCTAAGGATAGTACACTCTCGCGTAAGGGTCCCTGCATAAACCATGTGGGTCGTATGGTTGAAGCTCATAGTTCTGAACTTAAAATTATTGAATTCTACCACATTGACATCTGCTTCTTTCAAAATCCTAATCGTGTACAACCCAATTCGCACAGGAAGCATGGGCCATGGTCCCTTCTTCTTCATGTGCAATCTAACTGATAACTATGTCGAGATGTGGTATATTGCAACCTCGTGCATGACCAACATTCCTGTGGTGAACCTTGAAAACACATGCAAAGCCTTCTTCGTGCTATACATCCTAATGACGGTTCCCTCGAGTGAGGTGTACCAATATGCAATGTTCAACAATGCCTCCATTGCTACCTGGGACTTGCAGGGCATACCTTGTTCAAAGATCATCGTTTGCAGAGGGGCGATGAAATAGTCAGATATTCTAGCCATGAATCCTTGGTAGCTGCAATCTGAGAGAAACTTGAAATATACATTCACAACACTCTCTAAAGATGTCCATATCTAACCTATGAAAGGAAACTATTAACGGGCAAATATTACATCAAGCAAGAAGGAAAACATGAAGAATTTTTTTTGTTGATCCTTGGGAAGACTCCGAGCATTGGAGAGATGCATTTTCAACTGGAGAGCCAACATGTCAGATCAATTGAATGGTTTTCCTTCACTTGAGAGCAAATCCAACATAGCAACCCAACTCTGCAGGAAGATATCTATAATCCCTTGACCATACAAGCAACATGTGCAGATGACCAAGAACTTATATGCCTTCCTGAGTGTCTTCATCCTATATAGCTGGTTGGGTGTTGTCCTAAACTTTGTTGGTTCCTTTACCCAACGGTTCAAGATGTATCTTGTGTTCGTGCTGCTATTGGGAGTGTAGAACGGTGCATCCATCCTGCTCACTAACAACATAAAATGATATATCTCTTGGTAATCCTCCGTCCTAAAGGAATCAAGTCTTGCTCCACTAACACTTCTCAGTATCATTGGCTTAGGATCAATGTGTGAGGCAAACTAGTAGATCACCTCTGCGCAAGAGAACATGGGAAACCTACATGCAACCTTGTACAATCCTAACTTGTGGATATTCACATAAGCCTGTCGGTCCTTCAGATTCTCCTCGGATATTCCTAAGAGAATAGTATTTATGTATTACCATGTGATCTTGATGTCTTTATCGATGAACATCTGTGTGTTTGTGTACACGGGCAAGGTAATAGACCCCATTTCAACCACATCCCCGATATTTCTTTCAACAGTGTCTTTTGATCTAGCTCTCTTGGAGGCCATGACACCTATATTGCTGAGAATATGCTCAAAAACCTATGGTACCTAGAATAAAGAAGACACTCGTGGCAAGACAATGTCAACTAAAAACATCAAATAACTTTGAGACGCATTCAGGCAACAAACTGGTGACGGCTTGGCAAGATTTCACAACATTGACCTCGAGAAACTAGGTGACTGTTAGCTGGAACTACACATTGCACAATTCTAGCTTCTAGTGAGGCTAACTGTTGGCTAGATCTACATAATGCATAGTCCAGTGAGGCTGACTGCTGACTAAAACTGCATAATGCGCAAAATACTCAAGCTGGGTTGCTGGTTAGAACTGCGCATTGCCCAGTTTGAATGGGTAGGACTAGGCATTACCTCCTAGGATTATGCATAGCACAACTAGGCGACACTGTGGGTAGTTTTTGCATAATTCCTAGGGGCAAGGCAGAGCCCTGACTTCCAGGAATGCGCAAAGCATGTTGGGGGAGACAAGATCCAAACCAAGCCAACCCAGATCTGCCCAATGGCAACCTAAAAACATGAAGGAGTGAATGTGTGTGATAAATTAGTGCATATCTTAGTGAAATAAGCAAGCACCTGATTCAAGAAAGTGCAGAAATCAATCAATAGACAAAACCAAGAAGCTCATGAAACAAGTTGTCGAAACGATGACTCTGAGTAAAGAAATAGTATTATGCGTGTGACACTAAGGAAAGGTAATGAAAAACTTGGAACAACACTTTTACAAGCTAAAATACATTGAAGCACCAACGATCATTCAATAAACCAAGGAAATAACACTCATATAAGCCGAAAACTAAAAGGCAACAGAAAAAGCGGCAAAAGGCATGAAAATAAAAACTTACCTAGAAAAGTTGTGTTGACTTTACCGAAGGTTCGTAGTGTTAGCCTCCTGCTGCAGCAGGTTACTCATATTTCATGATTGACATTTTTACAGGCCAAATATGTCATACTTTGCATGTTGCAATGCTCCATATTTACTAACAAACACCAAAGAAGGAGGCCATGAAAGTGTGCTAGTCTAAGTTCAACTGCTGCATCCCAATTTTGAAGATTTATTCCATTTTTGTAAAATTTTTAGCTAAAGGGAGGTCCAAACAGCTTAATCTTGGTCTCCCTAGGTTTCAATTTCCTGTTTTAGAATATAGAGAATGAATAATCTGTCCAAACAGCTTAACCTTGGCAGATTCTTAGATAGGTAGAGAAGCAAGGGTGATCAAAAGCCTAATCTGAGCCCCTGGAAGAAATAAGTGTAGATATAGATAGGAGGACAGTGCAAAAGAAAAAGTTGAAAATCTGGGTCTACAAGTCTAAGTGCACCCAAACCAAAAGAAGAAAAAATGCTAGGTAAGTAGGCTGGGTAGGTAGTTTGGTGGTTGCAGAATCAATGATTGTGATCAGTTTTGCGTTTTCAAGTGTTATATCTATTCAAATCAGGATTGCAAGGCAAGAATCCGTATGGAGGAGCTCAAGCGAGGCATAACTAACTTCCCCTTCTTCCTCTTCCCTAAATCATTTACTAACTTCCCCTAAAGAGGTCAAGATCTGCTTGATATCTCTTAGTTTCATCATTTTCCATATCATTTGCCTTGATAAAGATCTGCTTTACTCAAGGAGGGTCCATACTTTCTCTATAAAGGTCTATCTCCCCTTTAAAGCCTAATTTATCTGAGACTTTAACGCTTTCTTGTCATTTTCATATTAACTCCTGACATTATTATGTAAATCCCTATCTATTTCCCTTCCCCCTACTAAAACTATGATTAATAATTCCCCTATGTAAATATCCCCTCCCTCTAGTTGAAACATAACCATAAATATGCCCTTGGGAATTACTAAGTTCACCTGGATCTTAGTAAGAACCCTCGTCTCTACATAATTTCCCCTCTGAGGTGTTTGGACTCCTTCCAAAACACAAAAAACCCCTTCCAAATGCATTAACCAACCCTCACGCATTACATTTTTGGGATTTATTAATGTTTGATTAATAAATAACCAAAGCGCCAAAACATATTAATCGTTAACCTAAAGTCCAAACCCACTCGCGACCGCAAATAATTTGTGGTTTAACGCGCGTGCTGTTTCACTAAACCTCGACCATCTTCCTGTCCCGTCCACTGTCGGATCAGCCCTCCCAGATCCGACGGCCCTCATGCATATCGGGTGCCCTTTTGTGATGGTTAGTTAGCACCCGATGCCCGATGGTTTCACCGTCGTACACTGGGACAGTTGGCGACATCCCATTGCATCGGGCCGCCCCTGAAAAATACCACCTCTGTACCAAAGGCGGTCCGACGCAAACCAAAAACCGCTCTCCCCTTGTGTTACGTGGGTGCCATGTCATCCTTCCGCATCACCTTGCACATCGCCTCCCCCTCACCCCTTCCAGCCTACGTCGGCCTCCTGCCACCGTGTCCCTGCCACATCATCACCCTACCGTACTGCCATGTCACCCTGTTGAAATCATCATGATGACGTCATCACCGTACCAGAGGGTCCCACTACTGACGTCATGCTGACGTCATCCACCGTACCGCTGACGTCAGTAGCTGAAAAAATGAGCAAGTGCAAAATCTAAGCTTCGGAAGCCCAGAATGAGAAACAGGGGTAGTTTTAGATGCGCGATTAGTGCTTAGCGCTAATCGCGCATCGCTACGGGAAATGGGACAAAATGGGGAATCTTTAGGGAATCTTTTTATTCCTCAGCCATATTTGTGCCAAAAAGGGCAGAAAAGGCCCGATTTTGCAATTTTAGCATATTAAAAGACGGAGAGAGACCTGGTTCAGACATTGAAGACTATCAGAGCAGATGTGAAGCCAAAAACCATGTCAAAGAGTATCAGTGTTGTGGCGAAGTGTATTAGTGAATATCTTCTCAGGGCTCGAGGTGAATGAAACATTAAAAGAAAACCTTGAAAGTCAAGGAGCAGTTAAGGAACCATTCAAAGCTCACCAGCATAAATGACTGCACATTAAAACTCACATAAGATCAGTGGACCAGAACTCAAAGCACAGTTATTAGAGAACCACTGCACCAGGTCACCAGAGACACCATATTAATTCATTTTGATCCAGCTGCCTCTGACGCAGCCTAAAGGATATTTTCTTGCATTTAATTCTAGCACAAGTTTAGGTTTAAAAGCTTTCCCACATACCTGTTTAGGTCAGTCGTAATAAATACTTTTAGATATTTTTCCTATATATACCACCCTGGAAAATGTAATGAGGGTTGGTCTTTGCTGGTTTGATGTTCTGCTCGAGCAGAGACTCGCACTGTATATGTGATAATTTCTATAATCAAAGATTGCTTAAGAGCTCGGAGAATGAACTGTGTACTGTGTTTAATTAGCTGAAGAGTGACTATGGAATTCCTGTGCTTCTACATGGTTCAATAAGTGTTCCTTAACTCTGTTTAGTTTTTCATGTTTGTTTTATCATCTATGTTCCACCATCTAAAATTACAGAAAGGAAGAATAGTTTAGGATTTGCTTGGCAGCACCCTATGCTCAATTTATGTGATTTCTACATGTTTTCATCAGGAATAGTTATGAATATGCATACTTAAATGATCATGTTTACACTATTTCTTTCACATATGAATGTTAGTTAGGAATTCTTAACTGCTCCTAGATAACCATTCATTCACTTCCCTTCTCTGTTAGCTGATGAAAGATTCTTAATTGCCTTTCATCTCTGACTTTCATCCCATCTTTTCAACAATTGGCATTGTTTCATGTGTAGCTATCCTGCTCTATAATCCTCTTGTGACCAAGAAAAACGCAACAGCAAGCCTTAATCCATGACTCCATGCCCAATGGTTTGAAACTTATCACACTATCCCTTGCCTCTCTGCTTGAATGCAACTTCCTTCCATTCAAACTCCATCCAAACTTAAACAAAGCCCACTTAACCCAATAGCTAGCCTAAAATCATCATCAACAAAGCTAAATCATTAAGAGAGAGCCCTCTCTGATTGCAGGTGGGCTAGAACCTGCAGTCCAAAGATTGGTTTGTAGTTACCTCGGCTGTATCCCTTTAGGAGCTTAGGGACAATCTGAGTGATAACACGTAGATGCCTCAAGAATGCCATAGCTATAAGATCAAATGTGAATATTGAGTTGTGAGGTGTCATTTAAATAGATTTGGTGAAATCAGGGTTTGCAAAAAGTGACACTTGATTAGGAGTTTCTAAAAATGACTTTGTATGTAACTCTTGTTTCCAAAAATAGATCCCTAAAATCTAGGGATGATTTTTCAATTTTTTCTTTTGTCTTTTTCAGGAAAATTTGATCGACATGCAAAGAAGGATTGCGCAATTCTAGAGGGAATTGGGCAACCTGCCAGCACATGCTACGAACAACTAGTGAGGGAAAAATTTTGTGTTGTTTCTAGACTAAGTGGCACTAGATGGTTGGCCATCTCTTCACAATTTTCCATAGAAGTGATGCTGGGCTACTCTACGCATTTCCGAAGGGAAATGGAGCTGGCCAATTCTGCGCAATTTTGGAGAAAAGTACAGTTGGCCTGAGTTGCTCTGTGCATTTCTCAAGAGCAATGTAGCTGGGCCAGTTCTGCACATTTCTGGAGGGTAATGCATCTGGTCTATCCTTCTCTACGCAATGCTAGAGAGCAGTGCTAGCTGGCTGAAACTACACATTTCTGGAGAGTAGTGCTGACTGGCCTACTCTACGTAATTTCTAGAGCAAGGCTGGCTAGCCTGCTTTGCGCAATTTCTAGAGAAAGGATGGCTGACCTGCTATGAGTAATTTCTGAGTGCAAGGAAATTGTTGGGCTGCTCTGCACAATTCCTGAGGGGGAGACAAGATGTCCTCCAGTTTTGCACAATTTTTCCCGACGGTGAGTTGACCGGATGTGAACCAAGTCTTGGGTTTTCTTGTGGTTGACCAATCAGACACATTAGTTGAACACAAGTTTCTAAATGATAGATGAAATAAAATGAGCATAAGTACATGATCAAAGCAGGATAGTTGTGATGATTTCAAGGAGGGTGGCTCCAAAACAAGGCGAAGGAAAACTTTTGGAGGGTGGTTGTAGCTGCTACAATAGGTACAGAAAGTACTACATAAGAAATATACTTGTCATGATGCCATGAATACACAATGCACATACATATTACGCATGTACACAAAACAACATGCACAACGTGCACATAATACCACATGTATTCGTGATATCGATTAATGGATTGGGATCTTGCTACGCTCCTTCTTTTTGAACTTTCTTTAGGTGCCGTAAGGCCACTCGACCAAGGGGAGAGGAAGAAAACCCCACCGTGGTATGCGCTAATAAGACCACCCCAACCATAGTGGGCCACACTAGTGGAACATATATAGATAGGGTGATCATTGGTCTGATGCTTCGGGAAAATCAACTCCCAGGGTGTGAGGGGCGGTGTGTACAGGGCCCGGGTACATCTGAGCAGGAAGGGCCCTCTCTTTGAACCTTATAAGTAAATGGTTGAACTCACAGGATAGAAACTTAGTGTCGTTTGATGAGTAACTAAGAACGAGGGAGAGGGATACGGGAAGGATGAAGTAATGGAAGAGAAAGTAATTGCTAGTAGTAACGACTTGTCACGATCCATTAGGTTTATATATCATCCATGTTCTAGGTGTATTGGGATACATTATTTTCTACCAGTACCACCTGTACAACATGTACACAACACCATCTACACAATGTGTACACAACATCACATGTACATGACACCACCTACACAATGTGTACACAATGCCACATGTACATCGCACCACCTGTATAACGTGTACACTACACAACATGTACATAGCACTACATGAACTACATTTACATGACACCACATGTACACAACACCACATGCATGACATGTACACTACACCACCTCCACACAACACCACATGTACAACATGTACAAAACACCACATGCACACAACACCACTTGTACAATCAGGCACACAACACCATATGTACATAGCACCACATGTACAACATGCACACAATACCATATGTATATAGCACTGCATATATAACATGTACATAGCACCATATGTACACAACACCGCATATCCAACATGCATGCAACACCATATGCACACAACAACAAATATCCAACATGTGCATAGTATGATATGTACACAACACCGCATATCCAACATGTACATAATACCATCTATACCCAACACTGGATATGAAATATAAACACAATACCATATATACAACATGCACATAACATCAATAGTGTACATCCTAAGACCACATTGTACTTACCAAATGACCTTGCTTCTAGTGTCTTATCCATGCTTGTCCTAGCATGTTGCAAATCACACTTCTTTTATTCTACTAATGTATCCCTCAACATAGTATGTCCATAACATAGACATAGTATAATCACATAATATAAATTCATAACCACATGATATTGACCTCATAGATTTTTCAGGGCTACTCTTCCCACTTGATTCCTCAGAAGACTAGGAACCTCTTCATGACATTCACCTGCATAAGTAATCATTACTGGTCCTGATGACCCTATCAGATAATGACATACAAACATACATGTATACGTATAAACATTAGCATAAAATAATCATGATCTCTGACAAACCTGTGAAACAACGACATACATACATTCAAATATATATATAGACACCAGCATAATCATGATCACAACATAATTACCAGATATCATAATATCAGGGTTATGAGAACTTCCTTTATTTGTGCACGCCATGCACAACATCAAGAAAAATAGTTCCCAACATAGCCAAGGCATCTAATGCCTCAAATCGATTTACTTTACCTTTCTTATTACTTTTCTCATGATTATCCTGCCACTGTCCATTTACCCAAATGGACCCAACCAATCCAACTGATTATCATATTCTTGTCTTTAGTGTCTGTTATACATGCACCGAGCTTCATCCAGGTCTTACATTACCTATCAAGTTTCATTCAGCTCCTCCTGAGACCCATTAACTTTCCTCTATCCCAACCAATTCCCAAGACTCAAAACATAAAAGGAAATAAAAAGAAATAGACAAGAAGAAAACTGTGAAAAACCAATGGCAACATGACACCACAAGAAAAATGGTATGGCCATACACTAGACATAAAAAAAAAGTTCAAATCAAGCACAAACAAAACACAAAGAACCAAAATCACAAGACTCAATAAACACCATGGCTCCATCCCCATGGGTTCACAATGCTTCCAAGGGATAGATCAATCTCAACCTTCTTCATATTTCATGGCATTCTCCTTTTCCATGCAATCCCCTGCATCATACTTGTTGTGACAAGCAGGTTACATTGTAACTGAATAATAACATATATCATCTCTCAAGGGACTCCATTCCTTTAATGAATCCAACTATAACTAAAAACTAATTGTTATACTTGTCAAATACATGTTCAGGAATATAACATATATCCACATAATGTCAGACAAAATCTAGGTTAAGAAGACTTCCTGTATTCAAAGCATTCATTCATTTGGAATTGTGGTTTCCAAACATAGCCAAAGGAATTATCACCCAATTCCTTTCTTTTACCTTTACCTTGTTGCAACTAAGTCTTACTATGTACTGTCACATTACCCAATCGATAGTTATATAAACAAATCAACTATTACCTTGCCACACTAATACCAAACATGTTTCCCTACAACTATTTACACATGTCATCCACATGTTCCAAGGATCAAAACATCATGTCTATTAATTGAAATCAACCTTTTCCAAGACAAACAACCATGTCATAATAAAATAACAATCATCAGCCATAATACTACAAATAGCACCCGCTTACACTTAAGTACCTATCAAACGTTCTCAACACATATGTGTTAGTGCAACCATCTCAAAAAAGGATAATTCCTTCATGCAATATTATAGACACAGAGTTATATCATGCAACTAGACAAACATTAAAACAATATATATATGACATAATAAAACATTCAAGAACCAAGTAGATGACATAAGCAAGCTAATACCTTAATGTATCTCGGGGGAGGCTATCTTGTCTACACAATCAATTTAGATTAGCATGATATAACTTCACAACATATCAATTAAAACATAAATAAGGTAATGATGTCCATAATAGTAATTGGCTAACATGTTCACATCATAAACTCATAAACAATTTCCATTCATGCATAATAATCACATATTCATAATCAGTCTAGATTAGTATGACATAATGTCACAATATATTAACTCATACCTGATTGTCATAACCATAATCATCTGCATAGGCCAATCCAAATTAGCATGATACATATAACATCAAGATCTTAGTTGCAAATACTATAACCATCAAGCATATGAACACAATTCATATAACAACAAGTTAATATCCTTCATGATTATCGAATGGATGTGCATATGACCACATTGATCAACTAGCATTTATCATACATGTAATCACAACAACAATAAAATGACAAACATGTATATAACCTTAATGCATATAAAAATTAATTAACTAACATACTTTCATGCCAACCATAGAATACATGTATGACAATATACTCTTACCCCAAAGTCTAGTGTTGCAACCTCGCTCTAATAGTATGCACCTCCTGCTCTATTTTAGCCAACATATAACCATCATATCTCGTCAACAAAATCATGATGACATAACTACATACAATGACCTCGCAAATGCATATCTAACTTATTATGAATGAATAACCATAACCACAACAATTCATACAAAACAACCTATAGACATTGACATGCATTGCAAATTCATAACTAACATACACTCATGATGCTCATATTCAATCAACATCACCATCAACTTTCACATGGCGACACCACTGCAACTATGACCAACGCAAGGCATATGCAATAAGCACATAAACCATAAGCATAAGGAACACATATAAAATTGACATGAATGCATGCCCAATAGACATTTCCCATCTAGTCCAAGGGGTGAACCATGCTCTGATACCACTCTATAACACCCTCCTCGCACATTTACCAAAGTTAACTAGTCCACTGGGGTAAACATGTGATGAGAGGCTACTATGATTTGATTCAAATCCCCATGTATAGTTAAGGAAGTGGAACTAACAAAAAAACCAAATTTACCCTCTACACATGCTACAGAACCTTCGGGAGCTAACCAACCCTTCTAGGTGACCAACCCTTTAGGAAAATTTCATTTTTCACTAAAAAAACTCCCAGTCATAACCAAGAAAGGACATGCATATTCGATGCATGCAAGGAAACCATACATGCAACTTGATACATGCAAAGAAATCCAACTGTAGCCGCTAACCCCATTATCCTTTTATGCTTTCCTACTCTTCCTTTCCCTTCTTGCTCCAAATATCAAGTATACCACACTCCTCCAAGAGTTCTCCAAGAAAACTTGAAGTGTCCAAGAGTATGAGAGATAGAATAGAGGGAGTGCCTCCAAAACTGAATTGACAAAATCTAACACTGACAAAATCTACTAACTTATCCTCAGAAGCCTTTTTATCAATGAGGCTTCTAATTTCTTCATTTTTCATTATTTTCCTTCATTTTTCTCCTCACATGAGACCTACGACATTTTACCTTCCTTTTCTCCTAATTTCCTTTATTTTCATAAATAAAATGCCAATAAATTCCTTATCTCTTTCCAAAGCCTTTTCCATTTCCTTAGCCATAATAATGAAAATTAACACCCACTAGGATTTTTTTCCCACCATTTAGCTTGGAATACATGTCCCATGACCTTGGTCTTATATTTTTTACATGAATTTTTAACCGGGGCTGTTACACTTTCAAGGAGGCAAACATTGTCTGGTTTGATGGTGTATGTGTGTAGGAGATCAAATAGGTGAGTTTGGAGTGGGGTTTCCAATAACTCAAATTGGTGTAGAAAATACACCTACCTGCATGGATGCACAAGTATGCTCTTGTCATTCGCCTATATTAGTTAAATGTTTTTTTATTGCATTAGATCTAGGGAATATGCTTAGATTCGTCACACACATATGGAATATCTTGAGGTGAGATATGTGTAGCAAAAAATCCATATATTCTATGTAATTTTTGGGCTAATAGAACTAGTGACTCCTATAGGAACTTTCCCTAGTATGTGCATTCTCCTTATTTTGTATTGATCCTTGGTTTTTTACTATTGTTGAGTCTTTATCTTTTGATTTCGACCTTATCTAGGCTTGTTATAGGCTTCATTTTCGTGAGATTGTTTAGATCTAATTTGGTTTTCTTTCGAATCTTGATATTGGGGGTAAGTATCTCCATGTTAGTTGTTTACATAGTACTTGTTTAGTTGGTCACTCCCTAGGTGTTTCCCTTATAGTGACTAGGTACTATGACTGTGCTCTGTGTAGCAGCGATGACCTCTCATTGTTGATATTTTTAATAGGTTTTGATTCAAACTTTACTGCAAGTGCCTTAGACTATGATCTTCTGTCTTTATATGACTAAATCAGATTTATAACTAGTCAGTTTACCGTCTCCTTATTGAGATATTTGTGTTGATTGCAACTTTGCTTTGTGAGTTCAAGGTTGTATTTTTTGATTAATTACTTCTAGGAATGATTGATTTTCCTGTTTCTTGTATGACACTATGAATCTGATCCAAGTGGTTTGGTAAGTATTTATGACCTGATTTATTGCTTGAATTGTGAATAAATCCAATTTGTATGGTTTCTTAGGCCTTGTTTCCTTTATTTATGGTTTGGATTATTTTCCCTTGTAGGTCATTATAGGTTTGTGTTTTCTATTTTCCTGCATTGAATTACAAGTTGAAACTTTATTTGAGTGCAAACCTACTATTTTCTGAGTGATGTAAGCCATAGTTCATGTTGTTCTTTTTCAAAGCCTTAGTTTCGAGATTTTGAGTGTTTGTTGGTGCTCTTGCTTTGGAATTTTGAGAGTGTTTGTTCTTGTTTGTAAATTTTTTAGTGGATTAGTTATCTAAATTTGGAGAATATCAAAATATCACTGAGATGAATGTAAGGTTCTTGTTTGTCACTTGGAAAAAATAAATAAATATCTACCTTTCCTTAGCCAATTTTCATCGAATTGGAAACATAATTTCATTTTTCACTTAATTTACATTTTGGATTAGTAGAGTAGTTACACAACATATTAGTAGAACTCCATACACATGTGTAATAAATAGCATAAAAATAAAGGATTAATAAAATCAATAAGATGTTTTTTATTATAGCACACCAACACTACCTAGGCTTGTAAAGCCTTGAAGTAGGATTGGATAGGGCACTCTTTAAGTTTGCAAAATTGAAACTAGAATCACAAGTGAGTGTAAATATATTTTCACATCATATTATTGTTAGAAATATCCTCTCACATAGTATTAAAGCAGACAGTAGAATTAAGAACTTGTGGAGTGACATCACCACTCTCATGTTACTAGTTTTCGCTAAAATGCGTGTGTTAGAAGGGGATCTCTTTGGGATACTGACCTTAGGTTCTTATTCCATTGATAAAAGAGCACTCGAATAAGGGTTAACAAAACAAAATTACCCAATTCCATTACCATTTCCCTGACTGCTATCCACTTTTGATGCTCTGGCAAGAGAATGGTTGAATGGAGCCTTTGATACTCCCACCAGTTCCATGAGACTTGTCCCCATTGTGCTTGGCATAAATATTTTTTTGAGGCCCAAATTGGGCCCTCCTAACCCTATTTTGACTTATAGTCAACAAGGATCTCCTCATCCATACCTCCTATTACTTGATATAGCCTCTCTAGTCCCCGTCTCCTTCTAAAGCTCCTACCGAAGGGAAAAGCATCCACTACATTTTCTCTTCCCAAAAAAAAACAAATGCAATAATCCTTGCATGTAACCATAAACATTTTCTTGCCATATAATCTCTCAATTTTCCATTAAGTGCAATACTTGTCCTTGCAAAATGTCACACATCTTAAAAGGTATGCATGTATTCACGTAGCATAACTTAGTATAAAATGTGTAATTCTTAATATGCGTGTGTGTGTGTGTGAATGATATACACAGAGAGAACTAAGTTTTTCATATTAAAATTTTATTTTCTTTTTTATGAAAAATTATATATATTTTAAAATTTTCGAAGTTGGTGAAGTAATATTTCAATTTCATTTTGCAAACACATGTGTTCACGTAAGTTTTTTTTCAACTATTTAAACAAATTGGAAAACCAAGATTACCATTTTGAAGAGGACTCGTAAACGAAGATAGTGATATTTTTTCATATTTTTTCTGTTGTGTATACTTTTTGTTATTGATTTTTAATTCAACCTCTTTAAAAATGTCAAAAAAAAATTCAAGTATTATGTATAAAATAAATTAGATGAAAAATATCATATGAATTTGAAAATTTATAACTTGTGTGCCATTGGATAGAAGATTCCTTCATGAATCTAACATGATCAACTCTACCACCTAAGGATATTTTTTTCCCTTAAGTCTGGTAGGGTACAAAATGTTGTTGTAGAAAAATTTATGTGGTTAACCAGGGGCTCGATCGAGTTATGGAGATCGATCAAACCTTTATAAATTTTTTTTCAAATCCTCATGTGAATCCCATAATCCCATAATTTAGATTTTAGAATCAATAAATATTTTAAATTTAATCCATTAATAATTTAAGCCAGTTGATATGATATTAGTTTACTAAAATTGAGAATTCAACTAGATCTAGGTTATGAAAAACATTAGAATTTTTTTTATGTTATTACACCGAGAGATGCGATATACGGCTGAGTATGGGGGCAAGGTGTAAGTATGTATGTTCATGCTCAAACGTAATTTATCATAAAACTTGAATTTGAATGGATCGTAAATTTACCTTCCACAAAACTTTTTACCACATTGAAATTCCAAATTAAAATTGGAGTTTAAATACCACATTAAAATTCCAATTTTTATTATAATTTTTGCTATCATGTCATTTAAAAACCTTATTAAATCTAATATTGATATTAAAAAAATATTGTTACTATTTAATATGGAATTTTGAAATAGATATTAATATTGAAAATTTAATATTATTAATTTATTAATTTTTATTAATATAATATAAGTTTAATATACTATAAATTTGTTATATTAATATATATTAGGATGCATATTAGCTCCAAATATAATATATATGGCAGGGAATAACATAGACATAGATTGATAGAGGTGGACATATAGAGGGAGTGGAAAGGGAGAGATGGAGATAAAGAGAGGGTGAGAGAAGAGGAGGAGTGAAGAAAGAGAGAAGGAGAGCACAGAGAGTCAGAGAGAAGGGTAAGAGAGATATAGGGGGACACAAAAATAGAGAGAGGGAGAGGAGGAGAGAGTGGATGAAAATGATAGGGGGAGAGAGATGGAGTTGGAGGTAAAGATAGGGAGGGAAGAAGAAATACATATAGAGAGAGAGGTGGAGAGAAAGAGGGGGAGTGACAATGGAGATATGGAGAGAAGGGGGGAGAGAATGTGAGAGGGAGGGAGAGAATGACAGAGTTGGAGGATGAAGAGAGAGAGAGATGAGGGGGGAGAGACATAGGGAGGTGGGAGAGAGATGAAGGAAGAGAGAGAGAGGACTTGAGAGGGAGAGAGAGAGAGAAATGAAGTTAGAGGGGAGAGAGAGGGAGGTAATAAGAAATACATAGAGAGAGAAAGGTGGAGAGAGAGAGAGGGAGTGAAAAAGGAGATGGAGAAGGGGGGGAGAGAGAGACTGATAGGGTTAGAGAGAGGGAGGGAGATACAAATATATATGGAGAAACAATGTGTATTTATCTATAGATGGAAGGGGGAGATGAGAGTGATAGAGAGAGGGAGGGAAGGAGAGATAGATAAATATGAAGAGAGAGAGTGTGTGTGTGTGTTTCGGGGAGGGGGGGTAGTGTGAGATAAATAGAAAAATAAGGAGAGATGGAGGGTGGAGAGAAAGGGAAAAAAATTGTTTGCATTAGATGCATTGATTTCAATGTAAATGTTGACTTATAATCCTATTTGATTTCTTGCATTAAATGGATTGTTTTTAATGTATATGTTGATTTTTAATTCTATTTGATTGCTTGCATTAGATGGATTGATTTCATTGACTTAAATGTTAATTTCTAATCCTGTTTGATTTCTTGTATTAGATGCATTGATTTCAATGCACTAATTTCAATGGAAATGTTGATTCCTAATCCTATTTCATTGCTAGCACTAGATGCATTGATTTAAGTATAGATGTTGATTTATAATCTTATTTGATTGTTTGCATTAGATGCATTTATTTTAGTGTAGATGTTTATTTCTAATCCTATTTGATTGTTTGATATAGATGTATTGATTTTAATGTAGATATTAATTTGTCATCCTATTTTATTGTCTGCATTACATGCATTGATTTTAGTGAAGATGTTGATTTCTCATTTGATGTAACTAGATACATGGTGTAAATTAATTTCAAGGTAATTAGGTTAACATCTTGCATCGATTTCAATGTAAGATTTTATTTTTTTTATTGATGACATGCATTGAATTCTATGTTATAGTAATTCAATCATAAATAAAATACTTGAATTTTCATCTCAAATAAAATGTCCACTTAATTAAAATCTTTTCTTCTTCAAACTGTAAACTATTTGTAATTAACTACATTCTTATTATTCTCATTTTCCATGCTTCATATTGGATTATTAAAAGTGCAAAAAATAGAACACACATACACACACACCCATGCACACAAACATATCATGTTATGACTAAGCTCTTGTAGATAAGGTCAAACTAAATAAAACCAAATAAAAAATATTTGTAACTTTAACATCTCCACATATTTTAAAATTGAATCAAACTTATTTCAATCATATCTGAGTTTTTTAAAATCAAATACAAATTATTTCAATCATATTTGAGTTTTTAGAAATTGAATAAATCTTATTTCAATCATATTTGAGTTTTTAAAAATTGAATAAAACTTATTTCAATCCCAGGGAATTGATTTAAATACTTCTATAGCTAAGTAAATTTAGGAAAGTCGATAACATTATATAAAATTATAAAAAAGTTATCAAATATATTTTTTTGACGTATATTAAATTCCAATATGATTTCCTTATATCATGTTACCACTAAGCTCTTGTAGATAATGTCAAAAGACATAATATTGAATAAAACTTATTTGTTGTTTACATGACATCTTTTAAAATTGAATACAACCTATTTCAATCTTATTTGTGTTTTTTAGTTGAACCTTGAGATTAAGGAAATTTATTAAAATAATTTAAAAAATTGACCATATAATAATATATGGGTAAGTTAAAAAAAATCATATATAGATTTTTTATTATAAATGCATAACTTTAGAATTCAAATAATTTATTTTTAAAATTGAATTACATAATAACATATATAACATATATGTTGATTGCACTAAAAAACACATTCTCTAAGCATTGATTTACTGTTCCTAAATTTATACCCTATTCATTCCATGCTGCGCTGCATCCTATCTACATCCACTCTATCTTGATAAATACCATCTTGTGGATTGTGCTGCCTCATATCTGTCTCCATCCTCTTGATAAAAATCAGGCCGAGGTGCAACACGTTGCTTCATATCCACATCGATTCTCTGTTGGATCACATCGTATTGTGGATTACTGGAACGATAGTGTAAATCACCTATCAAATGATTTCTTGGTAGCGATTCTGGATTACATGCTGCGCTGCATCCTATCTACATCCACTCTATCTTGATAAATACCATCTTGTGGATTGTGCTGCCTCATATCTGTCTCCATCCTCTTGATAAAAATCAGGCCGAGGTGCAACACGTTGCTTCATATCCACATCGATTCTCTGTTGGATCACATCGTATTGTGGATTACTGGAACGATAGTGTAAATCACCTATCAAATGATTTCTTGGTAGCGATTCTGGATTACTGGAACGATACTGCAAATTACCATCATTTCTTGGTAGTGATTCTGGATTACTCGAACGATACTGCAAGTTACCATCATTTCTTGGTAGCGACTGTTCCCCCGGTGGTAATCGCCTCATATTGACTGTCCAATAGGATTCCAATGGTGGATCAACAATTAGGTCACCAGATAAAATACGAACAGGATTCCTTTCAACAGGCATTGTTGCTGGAACTAGTACTCGGTCATAAAAGGAGGGTGGGGGATCAAGAATACTAATGTCATGCCCTTCACGTGGCCGAGGAGCTCGAGAAAGTTGCCGTTCAACACTGTAATTTTGCATTTCTCTTTCAAACGCAGCTGGATCTGGATGACGAAGATTATCATGTGTCTGCAAAGACAGGGCATATCGCTTATATGGCACATGCCCATGAGCATCAAGGTCGCCTACATATTCACTTCGCAATCTTTCATCCCTATTTCTAATAACTTTTCCCCTTAATAATCTCTTGAAGCCTTCCTCTCTCTCATATTCATATTCAGCTCTCAATCTTTCTAATTCCCTATTTCTAATACCTTCTTCCCTTAACTTTCTCTCCTCTCTTTCAGCAACAAAATCTAAATCACTAACACGTCCGTTCAATTTATGTTGCCTGTCATGTCTCTCTTCTCTTGCAACATTCGAGTCGATGGAACGAAATAGGCGTGACAGATTTTTCACCTGCACATTAAAGACAAGCGGAAATACAAATATAATTAATCACCACGTCATGGATTCACGTTATAAATTCTATTCTTCATGTTAATTATGGGATGATACTCACCTGCTCTGCACTCAGTTCAAACTTGAATTTGTTTCCTCCATCGACATAATTATCTTTGATGGCCTTCTTGAATACTTCCTCAGACAATGGCACACAATCCCTATCAATACGAAAGCGAACCTGCACATAGGGAAAATACACTATACGTCACCTGCAGCTGCTGCAAGAATTCGGAATTTCAATTCATAATCTAGATAGTTGATCATTTTTACAGCTTTGTGGAAAACTGTAACTCAGAGGGAATTAATGCTGCAGCATAATATGAAACAAATGCGTCTCAACATGTGCACTTGATTCACAAATTAGGTCAAAGAGAGGAGGACAGAAAATTATTTACCTGAGCAGGAAACGACCTCTTAGATCCTCTGAAGGCATTTTGTTCTACCTCGTTGCCACCCCGTGATGCAGCTTTATAAATGCCATACATTAATCTTAAGTCGGAGTCAAACAAGAATAGCTTCATTCCGGGATGGACCTTTTTTACAAGCTCCATTTTTGCTGATGGCATGCCAAAACATGATATCGGAAACAATCCTGCTTAGTGGCTGAGTTGCACATAAATATCAACCCAGCAAATTTATTCTTCACGTGAGAAACTCCATTAGGGTCGCTTGCGTCTGCAACATCTACACGATCAACTTCACATCCTTCCTCATTTTTGAGGTCCTTTAAACTTTCGTTATTCCCTTGTGCCATAATGTCGCCTGCAATTTTGCGTAGGTGCATAAACAAATTGATGAGCATTGCATTAAAGTTCACATGTTAGACTCATTCCAGTTCTAGATTTGTCTTTAATTTGTGCCTTTAACATAAGCTCAAATTATGCGAAAAAAGAACAAGTGGAAGTTACCTCTGGGAATTGCAATGAAGCTTCTGAAACCTTCCCGATAATTGAATACAAAGCCGAATGATATAATAAGTGAACAGACAATCGAAGAAAAAGCTGAATGATATGGAAATTGATGAGGACAATCGAAGAAGAGTGGATGTGTATATAGTGATGAACAGTGAACAAAATAAAATATCGAGTGAAAGTTTGGAGGTGGTCGGCTCCTTAGCCGGCAGGTCGGAGTGGAAATGGCCTTAGTGATTTTAAGCTTTGGTGGGTATTTTTGCTTCTCGGCAAAATTTATGCGCTACACACTTAATTAATTAATTAATGTAGCATGTTGTATCTTAAATTTTTCTAATAATATACATTATATGCCACAAACTCATATATAATTAAATAATTAATTAAAAAACCATGTTGAATAAAATAAAAAACCATGTTGAATGTTGAATAATTTGTAATGTATTTTAGTATTTACATATTATTTGATATTTAGTAATTTTTTATCAAATATTTTGGTTTATTTCTGTTCTAAATTAATGAGGATTTTTTTGAGTGGTTGCTTTGATTTGTATAGTTTGCACAATATAAATGTTTTTCAAAGCTTTAGATTCAAAACACATTTTTTTTTTTAATTTAACCAAAAGTTGTTACATATACTCGATAAGTACTCACAAATACCAAGACTCTAATGAACAACTCTGAAAAACTATGAATCAACTAAGAGAAATTATGCTCCTTTTATATATAATAACTATGAATCAATATGGACTCACAAAGCATAACATTAATTCTTATAGTGAGGGATGATGTTATTACACTTCAACCCAAATAAAATATTCAAACTTTGTATAAAAGGGAGTCCACTAGGTTCAATGGCTGTGGCCCAATGTCATTGTTCCAAAGAAGGAAAGTCAAAGTTTGCCACTTTCTTTGTGAGAATTGAGACTTTCTTGTTAAGATTGTCCATCTTATCCATTAGTTTATCCATGTAGATTATCATTTCTTACTGAGTCTCTAGTCTATCTATAAGCACCCTACCCACGAGAGTTTTAATATGCCAATATAGATCAACAATTTGCGTGTGGGATGAAAAGTGATTTCAAGAAGAGTTTCCTACATCAATAATCTAGTCCTCAGTATCCCAATCAACTTGCCTCATAGGAATGCATGTTCTAGCTTGTTTAACTTGGTATTCAACATTGTAAATCACTCTCAAGACCGCTTTAATGATGATATCCATATATCTAGCCATGACAACATGAGCCACAGTTTGAGCAAAGGTCTAACTAGCAGAGGGGGGATGCATCAATGGGAGTAGTGGGGCCAGGACAACCTCTCATACCTCCATGTTGAGTAGGGGATATAACACATATATCCATGAAACGAGAGACATAAATAGGGAGAAAACTAAGGTGGAATGCATAGCAAGGGAGAAAAATAATGATGCGAGTGAAAAGGATGAGGGAAGAGACAGGGAAGAAATCAGGGTGTGCATGAGGAACATGAAGAATAGAGATAAAAGGCCAATGGACATAGGAGAGTTAGAGTAAATCGAGGATTAAGAAAGCTAGGTAGAGAGAAAATAGCGAGGTGAAGGGAAATATTTTTATGGAAAAACTCGAAGGAGAGACCATAAGAATATACCACCTAGAATTGATAACGATAATGTGAGTGAAGGGATAAAAAACTAGAAAAATACTAACCAGTGTGAGTAATATTCAAAATAGAGATAATGATGATGCAAAACCTAAAATTCCTTAGCCATGTTCACGACAAACCAAAAGTGACACAGTTTGTGTCGGTTAATTTCCATTTGATAACCACCACCAATCTTGCATTCATTAGAAGCTCCATCATAAAAATGACATTGGGCTTCCATCCCCTTAAACTAGTGCACTTCAAAAATGGCAACTCTAATTGTTCCCTTGAGATCCCAAAAAGAGTGATCATTTGAGATATTATAGGCAACAAGGAGAGCATCAATCAATGTGTTTATAACCTTCTCCCATGACCTTGTGTCATGATACTTATTCAATTACCCACCAGTTCACATAAATGTCATAGAGATGCTTCGACAAGCCAAATTCATGAAAATCTATCGTTCCCTATAATCCCATGCCACAAACACCATTACTTCAACAACCTTCGACGAACTAGCCAATTTCCCCATGAGGCTTAATCATAATTAATCATGTTGCATGAAGGTTTCCATTTGGTAAGTATTTCGCTACCCCTCCTTAGTTGCATGGAACTCATTTCAATCTTTGGAGGATGCCACCCAATTCGAGCACCCACAATGGGCAATAGGAAGGTGAAATTTATATCAATATAAATAATATTATTAAGAAATAGAATAGATCCATCTTAACTTCGGATATATCAAGCAATAAGAGGGATCAAATCCCATGAGATGCAAACTTAGTTTTAAGCAGGAGGGAAAATAATGGACATGTTGTCATTGGCATGCATAGTCAAAGCGTTGCACATTAATTTTGTTATAGTTTATCATGAAAAATTGCATGTAGATTTCAACTTAATTAAAAAAATGGAAAACTAACTCTAATTTTATCCACACCTAGTGGAACAAGGTGTGGATAAAATGACTCAGAAATGTTGGAGGTGCACACGTGTTAATATATTTTTTGAAAAGAGAATGAGAGGATTCTACTAGGGTTCAACTTCAATTTTCATGTCCCCTGCAAAATGGGCTTCACCCTCTCACCTTTTTTCTCAGGATTTTGTTGCCTTAAAGTGTCCCACAAAATCAATAGCATGATAAAGGAACTTCGTCCCTATTTTTCAAGTGTAGCAAAAGAACCCCAAGATTCCAAGTGATATCCGGATGTATATGAAAATTCAATGGAATATAGTGGAGTCCCAAATTTCTAGAAGGATGGTAAAGTGAATGCGTGGTATTTTCTTATTCCAAGATATCTTCTTCAAGGATATCTTCTTCAATATTATTTCAATGAAGGGTTTTTATCGTCCAGGTTGGAAACCAATAAAGGTATGGATAAAGTCCTATAATGAAATTCTTGGTTCATTGGATATAATGGCCTCTACCTGAAGGTCGTAAACTATTGGTCCTTGAACTATGACCATGAGAAAGAAACGGGGTCCATGTACAAAATATGGACTCCTAACAAGTTCCTTTCAAGTACGATTGATGCCACAAGTATGGGAAATTTGTAACAAACTACAAGAGAAAGTGTTCCAGGGAAAATCATCATAAATTTCTCTTCGAGCATCGGAATTGAAATTTTCAATTTTTTTTAAATTAAAGGGACTCTAGTTTCCTGGGTACAATTTTCTGGGCCGAAAGTTAAAACAATCACACGTGGTACTACGTACAATTTCAATCTACTAAATCGGTCCATAATCAAGCCATCACAGGGGATTCACCATAAATTTACCTTAAAGAATCTAATCTTAGCATCAATGGTTGGGTTGGAGGGAAGATACAAAGAGTTACCTCATGATGAAATTTCAGATATTGGGATATTGAGATCATTAAGATATCAAAATTTCAAGGTCATCTTGATAAACAAACTCAAAATCAAGCTCTTAAAAGGTGTGCATTTTTAAATTTGCATAAATGTTGTTTAAAAAATCTATCTGAAGTTATTCAAAGTGCATAGTGAAGCATAAATATCATAATTGGTTCCAAAATTCCCCCCAAACAAAAAAATTACACACCCATTAAGCCTTTAGAAAGCTCCACTATGGTGCATGAAGAGGAAAAAACGCAACATGATATATCAAAATTAAGGGACCAAGTGCAACAAATTTCACTCTCACAAAGAGAAACCAAAAATGACATGAATGGTTTAAAGGAGACATAGATGGTTTAAAAGGGAACATGGAATGGTTTAAAAGGGAACATCAAGAATCTAGTCCTCGGTATCCCAATCAACCTGCCTATTATGAATTCATGTTCTAGCTTGTTTAACTTTGTGTTAAACATCGTAAATCACTCTCCATACCACTTCAAGGATGATATCCCCATATCTAGGCATGACAACATGAGCCACATTTTGAGCAAAGGTCTAACTAGGAGAGGAGGGGATGCATCGATGGGAGTAGTAGGGTCAGGACAACCTCTCATACCTCCATGTTAAGTAGGGGATATAAGACATCTATCCATGACACAAGAGGCATAAAGAGGGAGAAAACATAGGTGGAATGCATAGCAAGGGAGAGAAATATTGATGTTAGTGAAAAGGCTGAGGGAGTAGACAGGGGAGAAATCAGGGGGTGCACTAAGAACATGAAGAATAGAGATAAGAGGCCACTGGAGATAGTAGAGTTAGAGTAAATTGAGGCTTAAGAAAACTAGCTAGAGAGAAAATGGCGAGGTGAAGGGAAACATTTTTAGCAAAAGACTCAAAGGAGAGACCATAAGAATGGACCAACCAAAATTGACAACCCAAGGGAGGGGATACAAAACTAGAAGAATACTAACGAATGTGAGTAATGTTAAAAATAAAGATAACGATGATGCCAAACCTAAAATTTCTTAGCCATGTTCACAATGAACCAAACGTGACACACTTTGTGTTGGTTAATTTCCATTCGATAACCAACACCAATCCTACATTCATTAGAAGCTCCATCATAAAAATTACATTGGGCTTCCATCCCCTTAAACCAATGCACTCCCAAAATGGAAACTCTAATTGTTCCCTTTAGAGCCCAAAAAGAGGGATGATTTTCAATATTATAGGCAACTAGGAGAGCATCAGTCAACATGTTTATAACCTTCTCCAATAATATTTTTTCATGATACTTATTCAATTACCCATTAGTTCGTATAAATTTTGTTGAGATGCTTCAACAAGCCAAATTCACGACATATTGTCCTTCCCTATAATCCCATGCCACAAACACCAGTACTTCAACAACGTCCCATGAACTACCCATCTTCTCCATCAAGCGCAATCATAAGTAATCATGTTGCATGCAGGTTTCGATTTGGTAGGTATTCTATTACCCCTCCTTAATTGCATGGAACTCATTTCATTCATTGGGGGATTCCCCCCAATCCAAACACCCACAATGGGGAATAGGGATCAAATCAAGCAATAATAGTGATCAAATCTTGTGACATGGAAGCTTAATTTTGAATGTGATGGAAAATAATGGACATGTTGTCATTGGCATGAAAACTCAAATCGTTGCACATTAATTTTCTTATAGTTTATCATGAAAAATTGCATGTAGATTTCAACTTAATTAAAGAAATGGAAAACTAAATCTAATTTTATCCACACCTAGTGGAACAAGGTGTGGATAAAATGACTCTAAAATGTTGGAGGTGCACATGTTTTAATATATTTTTTGAAAAGATAATGAAAAGATTCTTCTAGTGTTCAACTTCAATGTTCATTTCCCTTACAAAATGGGCTTAACAATCTCACCTTTTTTCTCAGGATTTTGCTGCCTTAGAGTGTCCCACAAAATCAATAGCATGAGAAAGGAACATTGTCCCCATTTTTCAAGTGTAGCAACAAAACCCCAATATTCCAAGTGATATCAGAATTTATAGGTAAATTCAATGGAAAATAGTGGAGTCCCAAATGTCTAGAAGGATGGTAAAATGAATGATTGGTCTTTTCTTATTCAAGGATATCTTCATCAATATATTTCAATGAAGGGTTTTCAACCTCTAGGTTAGAAACCAAGAAAGATAGGGATAAAGTTCTATAATGGAATTCTTGGTTCATTTGATATAATGGCCTCTACCTGAAGGACCTGAACAATTTGTCCTTGAACTATGACAATGGGAAAGAAACGAGGTCCATGTAAAAAAGGTGGACTCATAACAAGTTCGTTTGAAGTATGATTGATGCCACAAGTATGGGAAATTTGTAACAAACTACAAAAATAAGTGTTCCAGGGAAAATCATCATAAATTTCTCTTCGAGCATCAGAATTGAAAATTTCAATTTTTTTTTAAATTAAACAAACTTTAGTTTCTTGGGTATGATTTTTTGGGCCGAAGGTTGAAACAATCACACATGGTACTACGTACAATTTCAATCTACTAAACCAGTCCATAATCAAGCCATCACGGGAGATTCGCCATAAATTTACCTTAAAGAATATAATCTTAGTATAAATGGTTGGGTTAGAAGTAAGACACAAAGAGTTACCTCATGACACAATTTCAGATATTAGGATATTGAAATCATTAAGATATTATAATTTCAAGGTCATCTAGATAAAAAAGCTCAAAATCAAGCTTTTAAAAGGTGTGTATTTTTAAATTTGCGTAAATGTTCTTTAACAAATATATCTAAAGTTATTCAAAGTGCATAGTGAAGCATAAATATCGTTAATTGGTTCCAAAATTTCTCCCAAAAAAAAAAATTTGCACGCCCATTAAGCCTTTAGAAATCTCTACTATGACGCATGAAGAGGGAAAAATGAAACATTATATATCAAACTTAAGGGACTAAGTGCAACAAATTTCACTCTCACAAAGAGAAACCAAAGATGACACGAATGGTTTAAAATGGGACATGGATGGTTTAAAATGGAACATGGAAGGTTCAAAAGCTAACATGGAAGGTTGAAAGGAAGGTTTCCTAAATTTTCTACAAAAAAGACTTCCTAATGGTGACATGGTAGTCCATGAAACTCATGATGAAAATAAAAGGAATGTGAATCATGGTTTTAGAGACTCTATATTTGGGTTGAAGACTAACCACATTCAAAATATTTATATGAGGAATTTTTATGGAAATGATATGCAACATGATACTACTGATAGATCTTGGCAGATATAGATACCACACAAAATGATCTTGGAAGATGAAAATACCACACAAATTGATAGTGGATATAGTAACAAAAGTTATGGCTCATTATCAATAGTTGAAAACATCAACTCTTCTACTAGGATATGTAAACATCAAACAAAATTATTCCATATCTCATTTGTAAACTTGCCAAAGCAATATGACAAAACAATCCAATCATAAATGTTTTAGTTTCTTACCTACTACTGATATGTCATACAACCAGGCAAGCCACCATAAACCTACATTGTTGGATCTTGGGTTGGAGGATCATAACCATATGCTTCATATCCTTGACCATAATCGTAATAAGATCCACCATCATTCCATTTATTTAGAACTAGTTAATGTTGTGCTCCCAAATTGCACTCTATAATAAAATATACACATGCCTGTGAGAAAGGAGAAACATAAATATTTTAAATCAAGGTGATAATTCAGAAAGACATTTGAATGAAAATGAAAAAACTATTCTATAGACTTACCTCCTTTTGCTGGAGATCGACCCAAGGGAGGACAAATAAATTCTTGACCTATAACAGTACCATGCAACTCTAGCAAAGCTTCCTTGACAGGGAAACTAATACAAATTTATCTCAAAGTTCCAATAAATATTGTAGAAGATACTAAATCTGACTTCAAAATTCAGATATAACATGGAATATTTCACAAATACTTCCTTTTTGTTTTAGACATGATTGCCAAATTCTGGCTCTTAATCAATCAATTAGATCTAGCATAATGCTATATTTTATTTTTAACATGCAATGAAGTGTTATGAAAATAATTGTAGACTACCATCACCATGCAACTCTACCTCATAAGTAACATAGGCCAAATATGTTAGTGAATTATACAGAACCACATCCTTTTCCCACAAGTATTTTCACATACATAATCTCTTCACATGGCCCAAAAGCCTGCATCAAATCTTCATTCGTTTCATTTCAATCTAACCCACCAACAAATATTTGCATGAAAGAGTCCAAAGTGAATAATAAAAACAAATGTACACCTTAAAAGGAGTTGCAGAAAAACAAACCCACTCAAAGTTGTATTATATGGATCAATATCTCAATGGAAGCCGTGACCAACAACTACAACACCATATTCCTTTATGTAGTAGTTACCTGAACCAAAAATAAATTATGACTAGAAAATTAGTTTCCAAAACCATGTTTGTGGTGTTGAAAATTTGTACGGAACATATCCTGAATAAAAGAAAATATATTGAATAGGAAAAAAAAGGGTGATACCTAGATGACTTCTATCTAACTCGAAATTAAAATATTCATTAAACATATGTTAACTTGTTTAACCATTGATTTCATTCTTTGGTTATTAAAATGACATCAAAATTGTATTCATGTTTACTATGCAATACCTGAACCAATTCCCACCAACAATAGCATCGCCTTATGACATCGAACCCCCATCTTAATTATTAGAACTCTTAATAGTGTGGCTGACTTGGGATTTCCCTCTTCTACTTGGAAGTTAGAAAAGTGTTTTCCATAGGGATCACAAACAATATTTAAACTTGTATGTGAATATTTGTATGATCTCATTTTCCAGCACAAGTCATAGCCATGGGTGCAAGGCACATATTTACATATGAGATAGATAACAAGTAACAAGACACTAGCAAGTGCATGTTTGATGTTCAACCAAAAACTACTCATCAACTAGCTTCACAAGGGATTTAAATTTTAAACTGTACAACTCAATTAAATTTTAGTATGTACTTCAACTTTTTGTATATCATCATATAAGTAACAGTAAAATTTTCAAGAACTACCAAGAATGACATATGGAAATAGTCAATAGAAAACTTCGCATGTACTGCCTATTCCATTACAACCATAGATATAAGAGAATTGTTAAAACTAAAATTGCATTGTTAATAATAACAACTAGGTAAAACTTATATTGATAATATAGCTAGCTAGATTTCATGTTCAAGAGTCAAGACATTGATTTTGAACTATCTGAAGCTTAGCACATTAGGGTGGGGAGGAATCACAATACTTAAACAACAACATGTAGCAGAAAAGATCATAGGGTACAAGGGAAGTCATTTTTCTCTATGTTGTCATGAGAAGTAGGGAATTATGAGGAAACACTTACAAAAGATGAATGTTAATTCCCCCCAAGCATGGCTAAAATGTTGTTCTTCAAAAGGTGAATAAATATTGTAGTGGTACTAAAGCAAACCTTGTATCTAAACCCTGAAATATCAGACCATGAAATGTAGATTATGGGGGTTTTTCCTGCAATCTAACATAGACATGGTTTTAAAGAAATTCAATGTTTGGAGGTTGCAAGGAAGTTTTCCAGATTTAACACCTTGAACAAATAATTACTTAATGGAAAATTTCCTTGAATGCACACATTTTTAGAAGGAATGGTGTATGGGAAAAGTAAATCTAAACATATAAATGGACTATGAGATTTAATCCTATGTAAGGTACACCTAACATATTTGTTGTGTATATTAACATTCCAAACTTAGAGTCGAGTGGGGGGTGTAGTGTATTGGAGAAGTAAGTCTGAAAATATCGATGGACTAGGATTTGATCCTCTGTAAGATATAACGAGCATGGTTGGAGAGCGGGTTTAGCCTTCCCACCTTTTGTTGGACTTATTCTACCATGAAATATTCTGATCCATAAAATAAACTTTGGAAAAACTATTAATAGAACCTAGGCAACAAACAAAAGGAAGATCATAAAACATGCAACAATATTAGTTGTGATCTAGATTTAGATAATGATGATAACTTGACTAATTATGTGTTGTTGCGTTTAGTGAATCCATTAATCAATTTGAAAACTATTGCCTAATACTCTCATTTTCAAAAACCATTCCCAATAAAAGCCAAACATATAGGTCAATGAGGATTTTCTTTTCTTGCAAATATTAAATCATGTTGACTATTCAAGAATCAAATATTAGTTTACTAATTGAAATGAGTGAGTGGGAGAAAAAATATAATTCTCTTTTCACTTCCTTAGGAATAAACCCCAAAGAAAGAAAAGACTATTCATGGATGAGAAAATCAAATATCAACATCAAAACCACATATCTAGGAAGTTCAGGTTAAAAGAAGTATGCATATTTCTCTTATAAACAAATACATTTAAATCCAAAAGGAAAATTTGTACTAGAAAAAACAAAATAAACACTTAGTGTTTATACTTAATGACATGAAATTAGAATATAATATCAGTTTGAACATACAACATGTGAAAAATATTTGAGAAAAATAGAAACTTGAGTTGTATTAAATTAAAAATGAAGAAAACACACTTCACTAATGAGAAAAACATATATGATCCACTTCAATTTCCAGACCACACATCAACAAATATTAGAGTAATAGAATCAAATATACTTCTTTTTTAAACAAATACAATTAAAACAAAGGGAAAATATTTCCACAAAAAACATATAAACACTTATGCTAGTCTTCAAACGTGACATAAAATTTGAATTTATGACCACTTTGAACATAGAAGCTTGGGAAAAAAACCTACGATGTATATCAATCATTACATTGAGTGAATATGGAAGTTAGAACATACAACTAGTAATGATAGGTCATGTTTTCTGTTGGGCCACATCCTCCTTGCAATTAGGCTAATATGTTTGATATAGTCTAGGGATCATATTATTGTATTATTAGGTGATACCATAGTAAAAAGGTTCATATTTGTGTTCAAATTCAGAGACATTGAAATCTGAAACGATGAAATATGGATAAAGTTCACTATTAAATTCTAGAGAGAGTGTGTGTATCTTAAGTTTAAACATATCCTAAATTTAAGTATCTTTATATGTGTTTATTTGTTAACATATCCTCAATTAAATTTAAATTAGCAATTCAGTTGTTGTTCTCGATGTGTTTTCTTCAACATGGGCAACTTTAGCAAATCCATACAATTATGATGACAGGGGAGAAGACAAAATAATTATGACAATGTTGTGGCACAAGGTGATGAGCATGTTATGCAACAACATGTCATCTGAAATCTTCCAGGATCTATATATGAAGTGAAATGTTGCCTATTAGAAATAACAGTCAAAGGGATTTAGTCTATAGGGCACCCAAGTTTTCAATGATTGAAGTAATATGAACCTGTAAAATATTGGTGGGTGAGATGCCCATGATACTCCAATGATTAGAGTGATTTGTACAAAGCATGTTGTCTAAAATGTTTAAGGATCCATGTATGGAATGGAATATTGCATAAGAGTGATATTTGTTAGAGAATTTTAGGTGTGACACCCTAGCTTTAATGATTGAAGTTGATCCATGCATGTCATAGACCCTAACACCTATAAGAGGTCAATGGTTGTGATGCCTAGGGAAGTTGTCATGATTTGTGTGTTTTTCACTAAAAATATCATATGTTTGGGACCTGTGAGAGGCTTCTTACTCCAATGATAGAAGTGATTTTTTTTTATTGAGATAGGCACACTAAACCTATGATAGATCCTTGAATTCTTTTTATTGATCTGCACTAATTTCCATAATTTCTAGAGGCAGGTGTAAATTATGTTAAGATTCCATGATTGAGGAGTACCCATATTGCATTGAAGAGATTTCAGAGGAGACGTGGTGATATATCATGATGAAGCGGTATTCTTCCAGCCTTGAGGAGGCACATGCAAATCAAGAATGACATATATTATGATGGAGGAAAACCTTTCTAGTGTTGAGGTAGAAAATGTAGAGTAGGTATGGTAGGGTGCCATTTGGGAGTTTATTCTAGAACCCACTATGGAATCCGTGATTGATTCCAAGCATTGAATTGTCTAAATTGAGAATTTGTGGCATAGGATTTTCTCAAAAAGAGAGAGTTTACCTCAATGAGGCTTGTACTTTAGTTTTTTTCTACATTATTTTGTTGTATAGAAGAGATTTTAGAGAACATAAGGGAGTAGTTTTCTTGGTTTATATTATTTCAAATTCATGGGTTTTCATATTCTTTGAAATCCTTAGCAAAGGAGATGTTTAATATATTGTGATAGTATCACATTGTGGTCCTAAACAAGAGGTAGCATTAGAATTTACATGTCTTGAATATCCATACAATTATGATCAAAGTGTAGGAGGTGAAATGATGATGGCTATTATGTGGTGGAATGTAATGAGTAGACTCTGTAGTAGAAAATTCTATAACAATCTATAGACCTTCATGGCACATTCAATAGACCAATGAAGACAAAAAATGGTTATATAATGTTAAATAAGCTACTAAGGTGTTATGGTGTAGGCATTGTTATTGATCCGAATTTAAACAGGAACGCAATAAAATACAGAGATAACCATATACACAAAGATGCAATGGAAATAATACTTCATTTCATTAATGGAAAATACTGAAAAATGCTTACAACCAGAAATAGAAATAAACCAGCTAGGGCGATGGTAGCTTATCTCTGAGAAGAGATGTGTGGCTACATGCCTCTGAACTGTTCCGAACTTGTGTTACAATGAGGCTCGAAGGCCTATTTATTATTGAGAAACAATGGAAAACCCTTCACATTCCAAAACCGACCCTTAGAAGATGAAACGCCAAATTGTGGGCCCCGTTTTGGGTAAATTGGTACATCAATTTCCCGGGGTCGTAACTTTGGCATACGATCTTCGTTTGACGCGTATGATAGCTCGTTAGAAAGATCTATCCGAGAACTACCATTGTTGGAACAAGCAACACCGGTCCATGTCCCATGGACCCGTGTTGCCCCTGGATTCCCCAAAAAATGTCGTTTAGGGCCTCAAAACGGCTCCAGAAGTTTAGGACCCAAAATATTGCTAAAAGTAGTAAGTTGTGCTACAATTAAGGAAACTGAAAATGCCGAAAGAGACAGTTGCGAGGGTCCAAATGGGATAGGTGGGTGGCCACCAACATCCACCTGGATCATTCCTCCCCCCTTAGGAAGCAATGGTCCCCATTGCGTTGAGTTCCTCTATCTGCTGAACTTGTCCTGCAATCTCTGATGTGTCCAGCAATGGTGGAAAGCATGGTCGACGACGGTCCACATTGAACAGTTGGTGCAGGTGAAGGAATGGAGGAATGCTGTGCTTCAAAGCATTGTTGTACGTAGCCTTGGTACTGGTGTAAGGACCATGTCGAAGTGGTCTGAGCTTCTGATGGGCTCTTGTAAGGCGTTCTTTCTGCAGATGTAACCAAGCTTTGTCGCCCACCTGAAACTTGTGTGGTACCCCTGTTGGTGAGGAGAAGTTGTTCCTGTGTTCTGTCATGACTGTATCCTCGCTACTGCTGCTGCGTGGAGGAAACCTTTGCGGGGGTCATGGATGTAGCAACGATCTTCCCCTTACTTTGGGAGTGAACCATACAGATGAATTTCCTGGTCTGTGATATGAGCTTGCTGCCTTTCTTAGCAGTGATCAAAGATGTCGCGGTAGGTGGGGCTACCTCCGTATCCTGTATAATGAATTATTCAAAGAAATAATGACAGCACGAGGCCTTGACTCATACACAACATGTTGCCTCCACAAGTATGGCTAGCCTAATAGTACATCACAAACATCCACAGGTGTAACATCACACAATACCTCGTCTGTGAAAGGCTTGATGCTGTAGGGAAGGCGACACTACTGGCGAACTTTGAGATCTCGTCCTTCATGAAGCCACCCGTTACTGTATGGGTGTGGGTGTGGTGTAGTCGATAGGCCCAACCGCTTCACGACCTCTACTGAAATCAGGTTCTTTTGGCTCCCACTGTCAACAATGAATTGCAGCGGTGAACCCTTCACCCACATTTGTGAGTGGAAAAGACGCTCCCCCTCCTCTGGCTCTTCGGGCTCATTCTTCTGGATCCTGGCAGTGGCAACAGTGGTGCTGGGATCCACATCAATGATCTGCTTCCCTTTGCCATTCCCCCTGTCGGGTTCTGGCTCAGGGTCGGAACATGTATCTGATTCAGAAGCCTTCAACTCGGCCACCAATGACTGCTTGGTCCGACACTCACTTGTGTTATGAGTGGGACTCTTGTGGAAATCACACCACTTCCCTGTGTCCTTCTTTGGCTTCGTGGTGTTGTTCTTTCCTTGCGGCTTCGACGGGTTGTCTTGGGTCACTCCGCCTTGGCTTTCTCCTTTGGGCTTCGGATTTGTAGATCCAAAGTCTCGCTTCTTCTGTTTGAACTTCTGCTCAATTTTGACAGCATATCGGTATGCTGTGCCGAGTGAGGAGATGTCCAAGAACTCCATCTCTTCCTGGATGTATCTATGTAGGCAATCGCGGTATTTGAGTACCAGATGCAGCTCAGAATCTTTGATACCCAACTGTGTGTGAAGGGTGTGAAAGATGTTTGTGAACTCCGACACATCTTGGTCTCGTCCTTGCCGCAGCGTGGTCCATCTGATGTATTTGTCCTCATAGCTTTTGACAGGGTAGTACTGCTCCTTGATGGCATTTCGAAAATCATTCCAAGTGGGTGCGGCTGAAAATAGTGAGCCTGTACTTTCATCCTTCTGCTCACAGTAGGTTTCCCACCAATCCTTGACGTGGGGGCCTACTTTGAGAAGAGCGAAAACAATCTTTTCCCGACTTGAAAATTCATGAACAGAGAAATACCCATCTAGCAGATTTAACCATTTATCTACGGCATCTGCGTCTATTTTACCCTCGAAGATGGGGATTTCGAAATTAACTTGTACCTTAAAGGGCGTGGCGTTTTCAGAGTCGCTGCTGGAAGCCGATGCGTCACCTCTAGGTAGCCGCTGAAGGATCTGCGCAAAACTGTCCATCATCGCGTTCCGTTGTCGCTCGAGGGCTTCTTCGAGCAAGATTTTGATAGGATCTCCTGCCCCCTCATCTTTCTTCTCATCCGCCATGGGAGGCCGTCGGGATTTTTGAGGCTGGTCTTGCAAAGGTTCGACCAGTTCAAGCCCTAACTCCTTATATCCCAACCTCGTTGGCGACATGCAAAGAAAAACAGAGAAAAGAAGCAGACCGCTTTGATACCACTGATCCGGATTTTAACAGGAACGTAATAGATTACAGAGATAACCATAAATACAGAGATGTGATAACCATAAATAAAGAGATGCAACGGAAATAACACTTCATTTCATTAATGGAAAATACCGAAATATGCTT
>APFE031337859.1:0-28549 GCA_000404065.3 Pinus taeda
CAAGAGAGCGAATCATCTTGTTCCACAAGAGAGCGAATCATCTTGTTCCACAAGAGAGCGAATCATCTTGTTCTAGTGTGCACCAACCAGGAGAGGGTGAGTCACCCTGTGGTCATATGTTGCTCCAGTAGGAACCGCAAGCCCTCAGAGCTCCCAGAGCTCAATGTATGCAACATGCAGGACCCTTGTACAAGGGTTTCTTGCCGATTCCAAGCCGTTTGGGAAAATCATAGATTAGATCTTTCCTCAGGGCTTTGAAAAGGTGTATCAACCTGTACATCATCTTAATGTGATGAAGCCTCCTTGCTCATTGACTTACGATATCCCAGATGATGTCTATCTGCTGGAGAAATCGACGAATATGAGATTCCTCAATAATCGAATCCCACCTCTAGTTGTCACAGAGAATCACAGTGGTATTCATCATGTGTACAAACAACTCACTAAAGAGCTTCAGCAACCAGACTGCCTCACAGAAGGCCATACTATCAGCAATGTATTCAACCTTGGTGGTGCTCAGAATCACCGACTTCTACTTCTTGCTCTTCTGGGATATCGAGGCAGATTCCAAAGAGATACAACACTTAGAAGTTCTCTAGTGATCCTCCATACTTTCTGCCCACTAATAATTCGAATAATCATGTGGTCTCATATTTCTAGCAGTTTATCTCAATCCATGAGAGATTGTGCGCTGAAGATATCTCAGAAGATTCTTGGCAACAATCCAGTGAGGCTCAACCAAATATGAGCTCATCATGTTAACTGCAACACAGATGTTTGGATGGAGGTTCGCGAATGAGTTTATGAAATTCAGAGGCATTTCCCAAATCAAGTCCGAAATCACTACCACATAACTTCTTGAAAGTTAAGATCCTCGAGGTAGTCATAGGCTTGCAGCTTATCTTTCCACATTCAGAATCCAACTCCCTCTGTCTCCTATAAATGAGAAGGTCTGCAACTGTCAAACATAGGTGCCAGTATGAGAGGTTTATCATCCACAACCTTCCAGTAACAGTTTGGATCAGTTTCACTCCTAGTGAATCTCAACTACATTAAATAGCTATCAATCCTCTCATACTACGCCCGAGGAGTTTTGCTTCAAGCCATAGAGGGATTTCTTCCACCTGTATACATGAGATTCCCAATCATGAGTCTCAAACTCCTCGAGTTGTTCCAAGCCTGTGGACCAGCTGCATGAGGGGAATGATCCCCTTATAATATTTTCCTTCGGTTCATTCAGACATGTACCTTCATGCTCCTTTTTGAATTCAAGCAACCAAGTCACCATCTGACTCAGATACCTCTGGTGTTGAGTCAAAGGACATGGTCCCTAGTGGACTTCCTGCAACATGATACAACCCTGAACTCAAAAACATCTTTGAAAGATCTATTTTCAAACACGTACCTTTGTAACCTTTAACTTCCATGGACATCAGGTTCGATCAGGTACATAAAAGAGATTTTGGGGTTCCTTGCTTTTGTGGAAGGGTCGATCATTTCCTTGATGACCTGCATTACTAGTCATTCTTTTGATCATAGAACAAGTCCCAGGAATGATTGTTATCTTCATCAAGAGATGTGTCTCTACCATTTTGACACTCCTTCACACAACGGACGAACTTATTTCAACAAGGCATCCGTCGTTCCTTCCACCCTTAGATCTGAACTTCCCAATGAAGTGATCTTAAGATGGACCATTAGAATCTTCCGCTGCACCATTCTGATAACATTCTCTGCTTTGACTTGACCCTAGGTGAATTATGAGGAGCCCATTGATCCTTCTGTCTTGTCTCAACTGCCTTTTGTGATTGCTCTTTCACTCTATCTTGGACATTGTCTTCACCTCAGCTCTGATACCATGTTAAGATTAGGTATGTTCTATTCTAGAGCAATTTATTTAAATTTTCACAGTTAGAAATCACATCAGCATTATGATAAACTGCAGATAGAACATAAATATAAAATGCAGAAGACAAGCCAAGCCAAGAGGACACAAGATGTGGCGTGAGATAGGGACAAACCCCACAATGTGTGGGGAAACACTTTGATCAACTCTTCTTTTATCTTCAAAGATCAGCAGAGAAAGAGAGAGAGAGTAAATTTACAACATAAGTCAATACTTTGACTTATTTAGATCTAGCATAGATCATTTCGTATCATGATGAGATCAGTTGAAGACATTCTGCTTCAACTGATTCTCAAGGTGACTCCTTCACCTATCATCGTGCTGCATCTCATCCATTTGCTGCACCTTACTATGTAGCACCATCATGCTGCTCATGATCACACTTATCATGATGCTGCCCATTGCATCATTCATTACAGTTGCACCATGCATCATCATGCTTCATGGTGCCATGCATCATCATGCTGCTCCTTGATCATGCTGCCCCTTACATTTTTATGCAGTCCCATTATTGATCATGCTCATATATATATGATGATCTATAATTAATGTGATCCTTGTCACTAAGATCATTGATGATGCACATTCACATTAGTGCCATCTAGATCAAGTTTGTGAGACCACCATTAACGTGGCCCTTTTGTTTCAAACCCTAACCACTATTGCCTATTATGCTGAGGTAGCTACAGGAATACCACCTAAATTTACTTCATAAATAGTATGCCAAGATTGTACTTGTGCTTTGGAGATCATTGAGACTGGGAGGAGGCTGAAACTATAACAAGGCAATGAGGAGGCCGATACTCTGAAGCTGTCTTCATTAACTATGTATAGACCTCTTCAGCAACTCTATATACCTAACTGTGGCTAACCCACCATATACGTTCCCTTCATTGATTCAGCAGTTCTATTTGACTACGGCTAACCCAATGTATACGTTCCCTTTGTTGATTCAGCAGTTCTATTTGACTGCGGCTAACCCAAAGTATACGTGTCCTTCGTTGGTTCAACGGGTCTATATACCTGAAAGCGGCTAACCCAGCGTATATGTGACCTTAACTATGGCTTTGATTTGACTGCGGTTTTCTACAGCTTCACACCTTGGTTGTGGCTTCGATACATAGACTACTACATCCTCATCCTGAGATCAGAACATGACAACACCTAATACGAACTTGCTCCTCCATGTGGGAGTTCTGTTCTTCTTCTTAGGCCAGGTCTCTATTGATTTGCATGATAGGACTGCGTTTAGGCTTCAACAGGCAGCATGTTAAAGGCTCCTTCTTTGGCAGTGTATAACAACGTATTAGAGCCTCCATCTTTTGACTGCGTATAAGTGCTATTGGACAGCGTATTATATTTCCTTATAAGCCTGTGGCTTACTGCTGCTAGGGCATCACGTAACTGTGCATATAATCACTGGATTAGGGTATCGTACTTGTAGCTAGGCCATCATACTCTTTAGTATCTCTCCTTCTCCAAAAACCCAAGACGTGGAGAGGAGATCACCTAAAGAGTGTGTCCCCCTTCTCCAAATCCTCTCTTATTTATACTAAAGCGAGGATGATGAATAGACACGTCGGTTGGGCTTCTAGAGCCTATATGATAGCTGGTTGGCTTGATAATAATTACATAAACAAAATAAATTCATATCTCCATAAATACTTATCGGAATCGGATGATCTTTGGATCAATCCTACACCTCTCGATGAGAGGGATCCAATAAAAATATCAGATGCCATAAATAAGCCGACCCACATGGAGTTTGGCCTTCGTTTCCAATTTAACACATAACAATGTATTCTAAAAAACATTGTAGTCACCTCAAAGACTTAAAACAGATCTTCCAATGATGTCAAAAATATGGGATCTCACTTAATCCAAAAAATTCGTTTTTTGCATTAAGTGAAGGGAAGCTTCTTGGATTTATAGTGTCTAAAGCTGGAATCCATATTGATCCAGATAGAATTAAGGAAATTTCTGAGATATCCCTACCCCATAACAAAAAAGCAATGTAGTCTTTCCTTGGTCAAATTAATTTCGTTAGAAGATTTGTCCCCGAATTTTCAAGAATCGTGTCACCTCTCCAATCCATGATAAAGAAAAAATCTCTTTCCAAATGGGGTCATGCAGAACATGAAGTGTTTGGTTTGATAAAACAAGCGATTATAAACGCCCCATCTCTAGCGACTCCAAACTTTTCCGATCCTTTCAATTTGTATACATTTGCCTCTAAGAAATTGTATGCTGCAATACTCACACAGGCCAATCAAGATAAAGCCGAAGCCCCAATTTCCTTCTCCATTTCGAACTTGCAAAGAGCTTAATTAAATTACTCTGATGTTGAGAAACAGGGTTATGCTACATTCAAAGTAATCAAACACTTTAGACCCTTCCTTCTCAAGACTCATACGAAAATAATAGTACCGTTTCTAGCGGTAAGAAATCTTTTGGTACAGAAAGACGTGGGCAAAAAGAGGACAAATTGGGTCACAACCCTACAAGAATATGATGCTGAAATCAAACCAAAAAATAGTGTAAAAGGTCAAGGTTTTTGCAGGATGTTGGCTGGAGCATCGCACATGTCAAAAATGCAGTCTCCAGACAGTGAAGTACAAATGCATGAGGTAAGACTAAACAACACTGAATCAAGTTATGCGGATATCATATTTTACTTGAATGGATATGCTCCTTCACATTTAAATCAAACAAAGAAAAGAACCCTGAGGCTAAAAGCTAAACAATATCAAATTGTAAATGATGTACTCTTTAGGATGAATTATGATTATGTTCTCCTTAGATGCCTTGAGAATCTGAAGCTGAAAAAGTACTGCAGGAACTTCATGATGGACCAACGGGCGGGCACTATGCAGGAGATGCAACAACACACAAAATCTTGCGCATAGGCTACTACTGGCCAATGTTATTTAAGGATGCACATAGCTATGTAAGAAGATGTCAGGTTTTTCAAACTGCTGCTAGAAGACAAAGGAAACCATCGTTTCCATTACAGCCAATCAACATCGATCAACCATTTGAACAATTGGGATTAGATATAATAGGTGAGATCGTTCCTCACTCTTCTAAACAACATAAATACATCCTTACTGCTACCGATTACTTTACTAAATGGGTGGAAGTAGTAACACTTAAGTCAGCCAACTCTGATAGTATCATCAAATTCATAGATCAATTCATAATTACCAAGTTTGGCTTACCTTCTGCTTTAATGTTCGATAATGCATCGGATTTCTTAGGTAATGCTATGACTGATTTTGTGCTCAAAATAGGTTTTAAGCTTAAATATTCTACCAATTATTATCCGCAAGGAAATGGGTTGGCTGAATCAATGAACAAAAACCTTATTAGAATCATTAAACGAACTATTGATCAAAATCATAGAAACTGGCATAAGTCTTTAATGTATGCTCTTTGGTCATATCGAATAACTTAGAAAACTTCTATTAGCACTTCTCCTTTTAATTTAGTTTATGGGAAAGAAGTGGTCCTCCCAACAGATCTAGCTATTCCTTCTTTAGCCTTGGTTCAATTCATTGAAGAAACCCTTTCCTCATCCTTGCAATTAAGACAGTTGCAGATCCTTAAGCTTGAAGAGGAACGAGAAAAGGCCAGAATTACCCACACACATCATCAACAATTAGTAAAAGCTTCTTTTGATTCAAACTCGGTGTCTAGAAAATATTTTCAACTTGGAGACTTAGTATTAAAATGGGATAAAGCCCATGAAGAGAAAGGAAAGCATACTAAATTCCAACGGATGTGGCTTGGACCATTCCAGATTGTCAAACTCATTGGTCCATCAGCTTTCATGTTACAAGATTTAGCAGGGAAAAGAGAGTCTTTACCTGTTAATGGATAGATTCTTAAAAAATATTTCCTATAGAAGATGATCTCTTCTATTTTCTGTAGATTATTGTTTTTTTAGTTTAGCTTTCTTTTTGATAGTAAAACAGGTTTAAAATGTTTAATTTTGGTTTCCACGAAAAGAATAGTGTCTCATGTCAATTTTGTTTTTTCTCTTGTATAAGTGGGAGTGGTTAGGAAAATTAATCTTTATTTTTGAAACATAGGGTCAAGTGCTATCATTTTGAAAATTTTTACTTGTACTTTTGTTTCAACTATACAAATTTTGGTTAGAATCAACCTTAGGAAGTTTTTTGTTTTTTTGTTTTTTCTTTGTTTTTGTTTTGTTTGTTTTTTTCCCCTTATATCAGTCATAAAAGGTATCAATAACAAAACAAAGATTCTCTATGGAAAAGCTATCTTTAAACTCTACAATTGTCATCCATAGGAATTTTTAAGGAACCAATGACTTCCTCCCCACTTTAGGAAATTGCGAGATTCAAAGAGTAATCCAACTATGCACTTTAAACTTAAAGAATAAGAGGTCTCATCAAGATTCGACTTATCATGATCATAAAGATTATAACTAACTGGAATTGCCATACTGCATACCAAACAGGGTAATGGGTTGAGATTGTCAATCAAAATACACGGGGTCTCATCACAAGCCAACTTGTTCAGTTAAGTTATAAATCAAGTGAATGGCACTGTCAATTTTGGCCACCCAACCAAGACATTGTTCTTTAAGAACTAAAAGAGTTATAAGTAAAGAAAAAGCAATAAGTGTATATGAGGATTTATCTTTGAAAATTGCATGCTTCTTAAGTAGGATACTGGATCATTGCTGGGTAACAGGTAACCCTGTCGAGGTTATGGACGCTTGTTGGCAGCAGAGGCTCTACCTACGACAAATGAGTACACTCAAACTGATCTAAAGAGATTCCTTTGCTTTTATATTTACAACCAAATAATGATTGATGTGAGTAAAATGACTGACTCTCAGAAGAAGATAATCGGAATAAAGATAGTTAGAACAAGATTTTGTTATTAATAAATAGCACTATTTACCTTATATTTCTATAATGAAGTTTCATTTTCAAAACCATTTCTATTTTAGAAGTCTTATAAAATTCAAAAAACCATCAGAGATAACTGGTTCTTTCAAGTGAATCGCCAATTGTTGTGACCATCAACAACCCCCCCTTTTATTAGTGTTAGCAATAACATTAATAAATGGGGACCCTCCCAAAAATTCAAATCTTAGCATTTAATGTTGCCTTTTTGTTTTTAAAATAAAACAGGATATCAAAGTGGAACTTGCTAAAACATGTAAATTTACCTTTTCATACTCCAAGCACATGAAACATCACAAACTATGAGTTTCCTTATAAAAAGTGCTATATGACCACAAGACCTAAGAAAATATTTATAAGCGGAAAGTCTCGAATATTAAGAGGAGCTTTGAAAAACCCATGTTTAAAATGATATTATCGCATCGCAAAAGATCACAGTTGGCATCTCTTATAAAAGTAACTCTGCAAAAATGTGATCAGCGAGAATGCAAGATCACAAAGTCTTACAACCTCATCGCATCAAAAATTCCAAATTCTGCGACACTACTTTATGTAAAATTCCCAAATATTGTGAAATTCGATAAGCCTCTCGCAAATCTCATATCGTAGCCTCCCGATGAAATGATGATTTTTCATGATAGCAGGTTTTGCGATATTGCGATCTGTGATATTGCGAAGCAAATCACAAAATCGCTTTTATCGCAGATCAAAGGGCTCAGAGTTCTAGGACAATACTTTTCATCATTCAATGCAAAAGTTATGAACATTAAATTTTAACTTAATGGTCCATTAGTGGTCATTTATTAAAAAACGATTCGGATCAGAGTAAAGGACCATTTGATGCAAGGTGATATCTTTTGATATGATTTAGAATTAAATCTTTCCCGTCACCTTATTTTTGTCTTTCTATTGATGTTTCCTGTATTCATTATCATCTTTATAATATCCTTGCTATCTGCTTGCAATTTTCAGGAAGAGTATGCAGAGCATAATACACGACGAAATGGGGAAGAAAGGCAAAGCACCTGCATCTAAGAAAATAGAAATGACTCCATTATTCACAGACACCACTTGTACTAGGGACGCAGGGATATCTACCTGGGAAGTCATGTACCAATTGTTAGAAGAGGAAAACTCGAGCATTATGAAGTTTACAGTTACAGCCGATGGATGCGACTCTTCTGAAGTGTACCTAACTGTGATTGCATGCTCGTTTCTAGACCATATTACTGCGAGGCTGAAGATACTCCCCTACACTGATATGGTGAAATGGATTATAAATCATGCAGATATATTTGATAGGAATTTAAGACAGTCAGTCACCAAGTCATGGGGTCATTTACCCCAAACAATTTGAGACGTATGTATCACTTGCCAGAACCCCAGGCTAGCTACAACAAGCAGTTTGTAGAAAATTTTTCCAAGGAGAATGAAGACTTGAAAGAATGCACAAAGCACTGGTTGAAAAACGAGGAAATATTAAAGAAGGATAAAAATGGTATGTACACCACTGGCTCTCTTTCTTCTCCTTACTGTTTTGCCACTGCAATATTGTGTAGATTGTTTGGAAGACCAGACATCAATAAGTTTTCATCAGAGTGGTTACCTCTATTGGATGCGGCTACCAGTTCCACCTTAATGGATTGGGCCCAAATTTTATCAGATAATTTAGCCTCTGCTATTTTAGGATATCGAACTAAAAGAATTTTTACTTCAAGGGTTTACCCTCCATTCTTTTTGAGCGCCTATGTCATGGATGCCATTTGTTTTGTTTCCGATTTTCCTATTATGGGATGGAAGTGGATGGTACAAAATCCTCTTCCCATTCAGGTTTATCATAAAGTATTATGGGAATCCAATTTCATTTTAAATTTCTACAAGATTTGTCATGGAGTTATGCTCCCTATTCATAAAATGCTCTACAATAGAAATGCCCCAAGATTTCCCCAGAAGCTGAAGTGGACATTATCCTGGTGGGAAGGTGGTTTGGGGAAGAATTTTTTACATATATCAGAGTGTTTGGCGGCATCACTTCACCCCATGTGCTACCTTTTTATGTCCTTGACAAACTAATGGCCAGGGAAATAGCCTACCAGACCTGTGGTGTTGGGGGAATGAGCAAAGTACTGAAAGATTCTAAGAAGGTCATTTGGTCTCAATTTCCTGTAGTATGCAGAGCTTTTTCATTATTTGACTTAGGTCATGCTTTTAAAGAAGTTGATAATATGTTATTTTTACAACTACCAAAGTTCCTGGGGACGAAGTATGATCCCTTTGGTGTTGTAAGTAATTTTACTACAATGGTTAAAATAAAAGTGTTTACCAATGAAGAAGATCCCTTTGACGATGTCTTTCTATAGAAGAACACCTTCAAAGAGGTTCTATATATGGCATGAATTTAGTTTGACTAAGAAAAACTCCAAAGGTTTGACAATTACAGAAAACAGAGGTTAACAAAGGTCCCTTTGGACCAAATTCTCATTGAACCAATAAGGGAGCCTACTCCCAGTGTAAGCATAAGTGGAAGTTCAAAAGAAGAGAAGTCTAAATAAAATTCCAAAAAATAATCAGTTGAAAAGTTCGATGATCAGTCCAAGAGTGAACACAACAGAAGTGAGGGGTCAATTAAAGACATAGCTCAATCTCCAGAATATCTTGACTAGCAGGTTTTGTCCCCGAAACAAGCTAAAGTTCCCACTCCCCTTACAAAGCCAACAAAGCCACTTGTAGTGGATCTAGAAGGAGAATGAGAGAATTTTAATAAGTTAATCAAAACTGAGGAATAGAGAACAGAGCCACTGACAAACCTAAGAGAGATAGCCACATAAATGGTGGTAGAAGGGGCTATTAATACCTAGGAAATGGAGCATATTCTTGTTGCTTTGTCGTCTGAAATTGTACTAAAGATAGAGGAGATTCCTCCTCTAGATGTATTTTATAGCCCCCAACATAAGGTTGTCTTCAAAAGGCAAAGAAAGAAAATAAATATAGATGTCGTGCTTGCTCTAGAGGATGAACCTCTGGATGTTCTTTGGAGGGACCCAACTACAGACCCATCGGAAAATCTAACTAGGCTCTCTCAGATCGTAGGAGCATATGCTTCAGCAACAATTGATAAAGCAATAGAAGTTCAAGTGCTACTAAAAGAGAAGGAGGATAGGATTTTGTTGCTCTTAATGCCCAACTCTTGCAACAGGAAGAAATACTTTGCAAGAAGATCTCACAATGGAATTCCCATTGTGAAATGAGTGATGATATTACAAATCAAGTTGTAGATATGATTTGATTATGATTCAATTTTTAAGAAGATTTCAAACTCTTGAACTAGTAGAGATCAGAAGAATGGAAAAGAGTGGAATTGCCCAGAATCGACAAATCACACAAAGAAATGTTATTTGTGAAATAGGATTCCTAGCTTAAAGAAGCAGAACAGGCGATGGAAGAGGTAGTGGCAGCAACGAACAATGTCATTGAGTGCATAAATGAAAATTTGCACAAGGCCAATTTGATATTAGAGACTACCCTAGGATTCCTTCCAAAGGCACAACAACTTCAAACAAAGTGGATAGAAACAACAGAGGAAAAGGCAGAGGTGATTAAAATGGTAAATAATTTAAACTGGGACATATACTGGCAGTACCTGGTAAAGCCACATAACCAATGGATGACCCTGAAATGCATCATAATCTCTGCCAAGAAGATAGTGCTGGCTCTAGCCAAAGCCGTATTTTTAGGACAGTTAAAAACTAAAGTGGGCCAACCAACGCTCTTAAACCGATGCTGTACATTTGCAATCTAAAGGATCTGATACATGATTTATCATAGATACAATTTTGTTTTAGTTCATTTTTGCTTAAAATTAGGTAGGTGGTTTAAATCTCCTCATCTATTTTTGTAATATTTATTTTTAGATTTCATTAGAGTATTATTTAAACCCCTCTCATTCATTTAGAGAGAGGTCGAGGGTTTTAGCAAAAACAATTCTTCAAAACATGTAGTTTGCCCCCCATTGAGGAGGTTTTGATAAAATGAATGGAACGAGATTTATTTTTATATGAGTTTGATATATGCTACTAAAATGCACTTTTGTACTCTTAGTGGATGTTGAGTGATTTGAAGATAAATCTATATTGCTATAGCTCATGAGTAGAAGTTATTATCAATGGTATTTTTATCTCCTGATACTTTTTATTTATCTGCCAAGCGATAAATTATTTTCAGTTATTGATATATGAAAGTCTAAATGTTTAGTTGTCATTATTGCACTTATGTATGGTGATAACTTACTTTTTTAATGCTGAGTATATGAATAACTCTTATGCGATATGTTTCTCATAATTGTTTCAGCTAACTTTTTATACGAAACGATCATTTTTAATGGATTCTTTTCTTGTGGTGATTGAATGATTTATATTATCAATTGCTGTTAGAAATTATTTTAGATCGCATAAGTGAACATTACTCCCAGGATAGTTTAAAGTTAGGTCTTTTCTTTCATTAGAATAGATTGCATATGATAGTTAAAAGATAGATTAGATTTAGACTAGGCGTTCACTACATAAAACCACAAAAAGAAAAGCATCATCCTGTTAGTACACACATCATAAACAGATTGGGAAACTGGTCCCATCATCCCTAGTCGGAGCCACTATTCCAAATGGAAAAGGAGCTACTTTAAGGTCTGGACCGGGTGGTTATCCCCCTTGTTGTAGACCCGATTTTTTGAGCCTTCAACACCTTCCTATAAGTATAGGGTTTTTCTCCCTTACACTACAACGAATGCCTTTCCATTACCATTTTATGATGGCTCGGTCAATGGACTTCGACTCTGCATCATACGATGCCTTCGACTATGATCTTTGTGCTCTCCCTAGAGATCATATCTACCACTACACATGCTTCTTCAAGTTGGTCTTCTCGACTGTGGCTCAGTCTCAAAGGTCTAGTTAGCCTCTAGATCTCCTTCAATACCTTGCCACTATGCAGAGTCATATTAAGACATTCCACGACGTTACCCCTTTTGAGCTTGGGTGATAGCTACATTGAGGGATTCCTATCTCGAGGGACTTCCTTGCCTTCGAGTAGGAAATTCCCTGCATGGGTGCATAGGTGCTCATGCATCTAATATCTACCAGAGGCCCAGTGCGAGATTCCGAGAGGCTCCCACATCCCCTGCTGGACGCCAACAATTCCAGAGTCCACACAAACTCTACAAGCAGTTCCTTGGCACTGCTCATGGGTTTCCAACGCATTTGGCTATTGGTAGGGACTTGTAGTCCTCATCGCCAAAATCCCTATGGCAAGAATGCAGGGTACTACAATAGTAAGGTTAAAGGCCATGGAAGTAATACCGTTGGGCACAAACGGCCCCGAGAACACTCCCTTGATCCTTCACATACTGCTTTCCTATTGGCACAACAACTTGTAAGAAATTACCCCGATGTATACAATGACAGATTCCAGCCAACAAAGGGTATTCCCTATAAATTGTACATTAATAAAAGGGTCTTCGAACCCAATTTTTTAACTTTTCATGGTTTGGGCCTTAAATAGATTATTGAGTTCATTAAATTTCGCTACTGTATTATTTCTAACATAGATAAGCATTTTATTCAGAGTAAGAGTTGGCCTCTGCTCTAAAGCTTAGGCGCCATTGTTATGGGATTTTTTCACGTCTTAACTTCATATACTCTTTGGTTTCCATTACTTAGGTTGTTAAACTTATTTACTTTTAAGTGCAAGAAAAACCACACATCTACACATACATATTCATAGACATATTCAAAATCAAGTCAGCAAAATATCCCTTCACAATTGCACCATAGGTATACACACAAAAACACAATTGTAGTCCATGTTTTCCATATCTATTACAAACGAAAATGCAACATAATCCATTAATTTCAAGAAATATTAACAAATACTTATCTTTTAGTATATAGGGAAACTGAGTCTGGGACTATGACTCTCCACCCAACCATAGACATCTACAACCACTGCTACTTGCAGCTGCCACCCCTAAGCCATTCTAGAGTTTGAGGGGAATTCTTACTTCTGGGACCACACTCAAGATGCCAAATAAGTCAACTGCATAGGACCTCCAGCCTTAATCCCCACAAATGTTTTACCTCCTTTTTTCCTAAATGGGGAGTCTATAGGTGCCCAACCTCACCCCCTCGTACACATACAATGTTTCACCCCCACCCTAGGGAGTCTAGAAACTATTGTGCTAGTCAAGGTAGTAACCAAGAATTGTGATTCATCTTGTCTTTGTCTCAGCTTCAATGTTGTTTCCTCCCAAGGTATTGTAGGGCTCTAGAGTAGCTATCTCAGCCCACATCCTCCAGGGAACCCAAGCTGTTATAAGGCTCTAGAGATTTCATTCCACCCACAGCCTCTAGGGACCCAAGTTGTTGCAGGGCTTGAGAGACCTCTTGTCTAAACCCACATCCATAATTGACCCAAGTTTTTATAGGATTCCATGAATTCTATCTCATCCTATAGCCTCTACGGAACCCAAGTTGTTACAGTGCTCTAGAGACTAGCACTCAACCCACAACCTCCAGGGGCAGAGAACTGGTCCCCTTCTCTTCTCTTCTCTTCATCATTTCTTATTGAAAGCTTTTGTTGGAGGTTTGCTTTTTTCCTCCTCTCTGGATGCTTCCCGAATTTAAGAAAAGACTCTACTTCCCCAGGCGAAATAAATATCTATGCTTCCCTTCCTATTTATTGTTCAACCCATTCTCTCCCTCCTCTTCAAATTATTCTCCTCTAGGAGTTTGAGTCCCATCTCTCAGTCTATTCTCCCCATGTTCTAATATTTTCCTTCTCTTTTTTGGTCAATATTTATGCCCCCTTCCTTTACTGTCATGTCCCTGTTGTTTGTAGCCCTTCATAATTTTTGTCCTCTTTGCTTGTTTTTTCCTAGGTAAGCATGGGCCTAATAATATTTCTCATCCCATTTAATTTCAAGAGTTGGTCTGTTTAATTCATTCACCATCCAACCTTTAATGGATGTCCTAAAGTTCAGGTTTCTTCTTTGCACAAGAAACCATAACATCCCAAGCAACAATTCTCCATCCCTAGCTCTGGAATTCGTGTACCTTAACTCAGTCACCTTTTTTTTATTTCAAACATTGTATGATATTTACATCATAATTACAAGGTGTTTCATACGATAACCTTGGTTTGGGCTATCACAGTCCCCTCCCCCTTGAGGGAACATCACCTTCAATGTTCATTCACACCTATACAATGCTAGAACTAAAATATTACACACACTATTCCATGGAGCTTTATACACATATATCTATACAATATTTACAATTATACACATTTGTTTTAATCATCAAACAAGAAAGGATAATTAGATTTCATGGGATCGTCCATTTCCCACATGGCCTCCTATGGCCGAATGTGCTTCCTATGCACCTTGACTTGCTTTATGACCCGATCCCAGAGCATAAGACTCCTCTAGTCCAGAATGCACATAGTTCTAGTTGGAACTCTCCCTCTGGTTCCACCTGTAACACATACCAATCAATCCCATGATTAGAAAATAGTACCTATATTTTAAGTAAAGAAACATGGAAAACATCATGAAATCTAATTACTGGAGGTAAAGCCAGTCTATATGCTACTAGTCCAATCCTCTCAAGAATTCAAATGGCCCACAAAACTGTGGTGCCAACTTGGCACATGTCCCTTTTTTAGGGAACTTTCCTTGGGTTTAATTCTCAGGTAATCATGTTCCCCCACTTGGAACTCTTTGTGCACCTTATGCTTATCTGAATAGATTTTTTGTTTGTCCTGTGCCACTTTCAAATTTTGTTTTATGATTTGAACTTGTTGTTCCATATCCTTAAGAATATCAGGTCCTACATGCACTCTGTTAACTGGGTCACTTTAGCTAATAGGAGTATTACATTTCCTGCCATATAATGCCTCAAAGGGGCTCATCCTTATGGACTGTTGGTGTCCATTATTGTATGCAAATTCCACAAGTGGAAGATATTATTTCCATTTCTTTGGCTGATGCATCACATACTTCCTTAACATGTCCTCAAGGATCTAATAAATTCTCTCTGTTTTCCTATCTGTATGTGAATGATAGGATGTACTAAATGCTAATTATGTTCCCAATCCTGCAAAAATTTCCTTCCAAAACCTGGAAGTAAACTTAGCATCTCTATCTGACACAATATTCTTGGGAATTCCATGTAGTCTCACAATCTCCTTTATTAATATTTGTGCTATATCACTAGTGGAATTGGTGGATTTGACTACCATAAAATGAGCTACCTTGCTAAGTTTTTCAACCACCACCATGATTTCATCATGCTGCTTAGATTTTTTGGTATATCTTGTGATGAAATCCATAGAGACTACCTCCCACTTCCATTATAGAATAGGGATAGGCGACAACAATCTTGTCGGGTGTTTGTATTCAACATTTACCTATCGGCATTCCATACGTATTGCTATGAAATCTTCCATATCTTTCTTCATATTCGGCTAGTGATAGTACTTTTTGACAACTATGAGGGTGTTTTGATACCATGGATGGCCTATGTAAGGATTAACATGGAATTCTTTCATTATTAGCCTTTTTATCTCATTGTTTTTAGGCACATAAATTCTGCCTTTAATCCTAACTAAGTCATCCTTAGTGAGATGAGATCCTTCATCCTCACCTCTTTGATGCAACATTTCTTTCAGTTGTTGGTTCTTTTCATCGAGCTATCCAGGGATTTTAATTCTTTCTTCCATATATGTTTTATACCAACTTACTGTTGCTAAGTAATTTAGGTGGATTCTCCTTCTCAAGGCATCGACAACCTTGTTTTCCTTTCCTTTTATGTGATTCATCTCAAATTCAAACTCGTTGAGCATGGGCAACCATCTTGATTTCCTAGAATTTAACTTCGGTTGTCCAAAAAAACAATTGAGTCCACTATGGTCCGACATGAGCATGAACTTCCTATCAAGGAGGTATTGCCTCAACATTTTCAAAGCATGAACTATAGCGACCAATTCTAAATCATGTGTCACATAATTTTCATCATGTTTATTTAGATTTCTAGATTAATATCACACTACTTTTCCTTCCTGCATTAAGACTCCACCGAGTCCGTCTCTGTATGCATATATACACACCACAAAATCTTTATCTTGAGATGTGATTCTCACCATTGGTGCACTGGTGAGAAATTGTTTCAACTGCTCAAATATTTTTCATTTATTATGCAAAGTTGTAATGGGATGATCGATTTTGGATAAATTCTTAATATATCTCTTGCAGTATCCTGCCAATCACATGAATGATCTAATCTCATCCACATTCTTCAGAGTTGGCCACTCCCTTATATCTTTGATATTTTCAAGGTCAACTGATATGCCTTCCTTAGAGATGACATGCCCTAGATAATGTATATATGATTGGAAGAAGTCACATTTTATGAGCTTTGCATATATATTATTTTCTGTCAACATTTGTAACAGTGAAACCAAATTCTTTTCATGTTTTTCTTCTATTTTGAATAGATTAAAATGTCGTCAACAAATACTATGACAAACTTATGCAAGCATGGATGTAATACTCTGTTCATTAGGTAGATGAACATGTCCAAAGTGTTAGTGAGTCCAAAGGGTACCACTACGAATTCATAGTGCCCATATCTTGTTCTGAAGGTAGTTTTATGTATATCTTCCTCCTTAATTCTCACTTGATGGTAGCCTAACTGCAAGTCAATTTTGAAGAAAACTGTTAACTAATCAAAGAGATCATCAATCCTTGGTAATGGATACCTATTCTTAATGTTTACTTTATTCAATGTCTGTAATCAATGCACAATCGAAGGGTTCTATATTTATTCTTTACAAATAATACCAGTGCTCCCCAAGGAGACACACTTGGCCTTATGTAACCCTTGTCGAGCATCTCCTTCAGCTGTAATTTGAGTTATACTAATTTTGGTGTGCTCATTCTATATGGAGCCTTAGATGTTGGTGCTACTCTGGGCCTAGTTCGATAGAGAAATATATCTCCCTGTGAGGAGGAAATCCAAGAACCTACACTGGAAAAACATCTACATATTGTTGCAAAACAGGGTACTTTTGAAGTAATTCACCCTCCTTATCATTTTATCTTCTACCATCTTCCTCTTTGTGGAAACTTGTACTCCAAACAATATGCATATTTTTTTGTTGCTTTTTTTGGCTTGCATAGTAATGATCAACCTCACTGATATGGGTTTCCTCTTACCTTGCAACACTCTTTTTGTTCCTTGCTCATCCAAGCATTCTATTGCTTTGTCATAGCAATCTACCTTGGTCTGGTGTAGGTACATCCAATCCATGTCTAATAATAAGTCATACCCACCCAATGGTAACACATTCAAGTGGGATATTGTGGCCATGCCATTGATTTCAATTGCACACGACCTTACCCAATGGTTTATTCGTCTCCTTGTTCTTTTTTCCAATTGAACAAACCAAGGTTCTTGATGCCACTCCTTTCCCAATCCACACTTATCCACAAGTCATGCATTGATATAACTATAATTGGAACATGTATCAATCAAAATGAAAATGAATTGTTGTTATAGCTTACCTTCCATCTCATTGATGGATCTCTGATGATCTTCTTGGTGATTTTCCACTACTGCATAAACTCTAGGCATACTTTGAGCTACTTCGCCCACTGTGCTTGCTTCTTGAGTGTTGTAGATATTTGGTCCAACAATCTACTAATGTGGGAAATATCTTCTTTTAGGGTACCCATCACAGGTCCAACACTTGAGTGGTTCTCGACCTTCAAACCTGGGTTGTGTTGTTGCTGGTTGCTACACATTTTTCTTATTAGCAAAGTTGGGCTTTTGTTGAAACTATCTTTTCTGAGCCGATTTCTTTACTTCCCTCTTGTCTGGGTTTTTCTTGGGCCAAATCTTATTACGTCCAACGTTTCTCTTTCCCTGCCAGTTGCTCTTAATCTGAAGTCTGTGTTTTTCTTGTTCAAAACAGTGTCCTAATTTATTGATAACATCCTTCAGGGTTTGGAGTTCCAACAATTCAATTTTATCTCTGAATGCCATAGGTAGCCCATTGATAAACCTATGAATTTTGGTTTTCTCATCCTTGAGATATGGTACGTACCTCAACAATTCCAGAAATTTGGTGACATACTCATTACTGGTTAATTGACCCATTTTGAGTTCATAAAACTCTTTTGTTTTGCCATCATAATACCACTCAGACAAGTATTGTTATTTGAAGAGCTCCTCAAACTCCTCCTAGATCATCTCCTTCTCAGTAATGGCTCTAAAATTCTTCAAGACTTCCCACCATATGTTAGTTTTCCATTTCAAACTATATGTGACAATCCTAACCTTCATATTCTCGTAATAGTCATGTATTCTAAAAAAATTCTTCATTCCTACCAACCATTCTTCTGCATTCTACGCCTTCTTCATATCCCCATCAAATGTATGTGTGTTATGAAACCAACTCACAAATAGATAGATCAATGACTTAAAAATTATCCTCTTTGAGGGGGAAACCTCCTTTACATTACATAAATGAAAAATTCTTGGATGATACAAATGAAAATACCTCCTTTCTATATATAGGAGTCTAAGGGGTCACAATATAATAGAGCCTACATAAGAATAATAATTTAAGGGCACAAAAATAACAATAGTGGGATTCTATGGGGCACAATAATAACAATATAGGGACTACATGGGCACAAAAATAACAATAAGGGGATACACTAGTATTATAGGGACCTAACATGCCCCTCTTCTTCAAAAAAGTGTTGTCCTCAATGCTTGAGTAGTCCTGGATGCTTATATATAAAATTCTCATCCTTCTGTGTGGAATCTTCAATGGGCAAGTGCTTCCACTTGATGAGATACTCTGAAATTGATCGATTTTGTAGCTGTTGGGTTCTTGTTTCTATGACTGCTTGAGGTTCCAATATGATTTTTCCTTCCTCGTCAAGTTCTAGAAATATTGTTTGAATTGGGATCTTCTCACCTATAACCTTATTTAAGCATGAAACATGGAAAACTAGGTGCACTTGGGAAGATGCAAGAAGCTCCAATTTGTATGCCATAGTACCAATCTTTTGCAACACCTTGTAAGGACAATAGTACTTTGGTGATAATTTATTATCCTTATTAGATTGCTTGAGGGACATTTGTTTGTATGGTTGTAGTCGTAAAAATATCGAGTCGCCTACATCAAAACTTCTTTCGCTGCAATGCTGATCAAACTGTTGTTTCATTCAATTCTACGCCAAAGTGAGGTTATCCTTTAAGAGTTGGAGAACCTATTGTTGATGCTCGATGTGATATTCCACTACTTTAACCTTAGAATTTTCTCTTAAATATGATGTGATGGATGGTGGATGATATCCATAAAGTGCCATAAATAGGTTCATTTTGTTGTAGTATGGAAGGAAGTGTTATACCACCATTCATCGAGAGGTTACCACTTGACCCACTGTGTTTGTTTATCAGATACAAAGCAACAAAGATATCCTTCCAAACATTTGTTCACTATCTCAATTTTCTCATCAGATTGAGGATGATAATATTAGCTATGAGCTAATTGAGTACCTAGAAAAGAAAATAATTTCGTCGAAAAATTTCCAGTGAAAATGGGATATCTGTCACGTAAAATAATATTTGGGTTTCCATGTAGCTTTTGAATTGTTTCCATATATGCAATAGAAATTGTACTGGCTTTAAATGGATGAGATAATGCACAAATATGTTCACACTTCGTAAGACTATCAATTACTACCATGATGACACTCTTTCCTTCGGACTTGGTTAAACATGTAATAAAATCCATTGAGACCTCCTCCCAACACTGAGTTGGAATGGATAAAGGTTGTAATAGACCCGGGGTCTTGATTGTCTCAACATTATTTTGTTGGAAAACCAAACATTCCGCCACAAACTTTTGAATATAATATTTAAGGCCATCCCAAAAAATTCCTTCTTGGCCCTGTGGTAATTTTTTAAAAATCCTGAGTGCCCTCCTAAGGGAGTGGTGTACAATTCCGAAAGAATATTTTGTTTGAGTTAGGAATTCTTACAAAGATATAAGCGATATTTGTACCATAATGAATCATTTTTCCAGCTAAATGTATTAGATGTACTGGGATCTTGCTGCAACTTTTGAATGAGTGTCCACACTTCTTCATCATTCTTCCATTCATCCCTTGCTTCGGTTATCCAATCTGGTTGGATAATAGAAATGGCCCAAATAAATGCTTCCACATCCTCATCCTTTCTTGAGAGTGCATCTTCAACAACATTTTGCTTCTATTTTTTGTAGACGATTTCAAAGTCTTAATCCAACATGTTTGTAACCCATTTTTTCTACTCTTCTTAAGATAATATTTGTTCCAAAAAGTATTTAAGAATATCATCATTTATTTTTACCTTGAAGTGTCTTCCCATTAGGTAAGGTCTCCATTACTTTGGTGCATGTAGTATTGCCAACATTTGCTTCTTGTAATTAGGTTTGTGTAAATACTTTCCTTTGATTGGATGGATTTCAAAAGAAATGGGTCTTCCTTCTTTCATTAAAACAACACCAATTCAATTTCCCGAGGCATCAAATTCTACAATAAATGTTTTTGTGAAGTTTGATATAGCTAAGACCAGTGCTTGGCACATTGCCTCTTCAAGATGTTCAAAGCCCTTAGTTGCTTTTGGAGTCCAAGAAAATGCATATTTATTTAGTAAGGCTATTAAAGGTGCTTCTATTATCCCATTATTATTAACAAACTTACGATAATACCTTTTAAACCTGAGAAATCCTCAAAGATTCTTTATGGTTGTGGGGATTTTCCATTCCTTAATGGATTTAATTTTTTTAGGGTCTACTTTGACACCCTCATGTGATACAATATGACCCAGATATTTGACCTCCTTCACACCAAAGAAACATTTAGAAGTTTTTTCATATAATTGTTTCTCCTCCAATAATTTGAGCACCCTATCAACATGTTGAATATGATCCTTCCCAAACTTGTTTTAGATTAGTGTATCATCAAAAATACCAACACAAATTTTCTAAGGAAGGGTTTGAAAATGGAATTCATCAAACCTTGAAATGTGGAAGGTGCATTGGTGAGGTGACCAAAAATTCATAATGACCCTCAAGAGTTCTAAATGTTGTTTTCATAATGTCTTTACTCTTCATTCTAATTTGATGATATCCCGAACAAAGATCAAACTTGGTGAGTTAAATTGCTCCATGTAATTCATCCAACAAATCATTAGTGACAGGAATGAGAAATTTATCTTTAATAGTGAGCTTGTTGAGCTCCCTATAATCTGGACACATGCATCATGATCTATCCTTCTTGTGCACCAATACTACTGGAGCAAAGAAAGAACTTTTACTAGGTTGAACAACACTGACCTCTAGAATTTCTACAACCATACATTCACTTTCACTCTTTTGGGCATAGGGATATTTGTAAGGCCTGATGTTTGGAGGAAAACTTCCCTGAATCAAACAAATAGCATGATCATTATCATGATGATTTCGATGTTTGAAACTCTAGTGATCATAGTTGTGTAATTATGCCCCATTTTTATTTCTTTATAAGCTTGTCATTCCATTAGAGATGATTATCTTTCTTGGTTTCCCTGCGATACCTCTTAATTCAACTTCCTTTCCTTCCCAAAAAAAATTCAAGAAAAGTTCTTGAAAATTAAAAGCTATTGTACCCAAAAATTGTAACCATTGGACTCATAGTACAACATCAGCGCCATCCATTGGAATGGAAAACATTGGACTATTAATACATATTCCCCCATGGTTAGCTTGATATTATGGAACTTTCCAGAAAAATTTATAGCTCCTCCATTTGCAACCATCACTTGACACTCTCGTGCTAGATTTTAGGAAGCAATTCAATTCCTCTGGCTATCTTACAATGAATTAAATTATGGGTATGTTGAAGGCCTCGAAAATCGGGTCAAAAACTAGGGGGATACCCGCTCGGTCTAGACCTTGGTTGGCAGCTCCTTATCCACTTGGTATAGCGGGTCCGACTGGGGATATGAGACCAGTTTCCCAATTCAGTGTGTGTGTGTGTGAAAGATGGCTATTTCTGTTCTAAATGGAATACTTCTATCCTAATTATAATCTAATGCTATGCTATTGTATTCTAATAAACAGAAAAACATCAAAATCTATGCTAACCTGGGGTGCGATCTTTCTTCTATGCGATCTAAAAAGATTTCAGACAATAACTGGTAATAAAGATCATTTAGCTATTATAAGAAAAGAATTTGATAAAGATGAACTACTTCGTATAAGAAGTTAGACGAAACAGTTGTGAAAACTTATCGCATAAATGAGCTATTCATACACTAAACATAAACAAATAGTTATCACCGTACAAAAGTGCTAAATGATAACTCAGGCATCCATGCTGTAATATATAAACAACTGAAAACTGAATATCACTTTAACGCATAAGTAGAAATGGTTAAGAGATAAAAGTACCATTTATAACTAGTCCTACTCATGAGCTTCAAGTGACAATTGATTTCTCTCTCCTTGATTTAACATCCACTAAGAGTACAGAAGTGCAACATCAGTAGCAGATATCAAATGCAAATATCAAATAAACCCTGTTCCATTTATTCACCAAAACCTCCTCTGAGGGTGCAAAAGTGCATGTTCTGAGGGCAAGTTTTTGATAAATTTCTGGACCTTTCTCTAAATGCATGAGAACGGTTTAAATACTACTGACTAATTATAAAAACAAATTATTACAAAAAAAAAGGATGCGGTTTAAATGACCGTCCTCTTTTCAGGAAAATAAAATGAAATTAAAACTAAAATTAAACTATTTCTGTATTTGATCTTTGAAATCACATGTATGTAGCAAGTGTTTAAGGAGAGTTGGGTGGCTGACTTCCGCTTTTAACTGGGCTGAGAAAACAGAATCTACAAGAGTTGGCGCCATTTTCTAGGTTGAATTTATGATGCACTTAACAGTCATCCATTGGCTATGTGGCTTCACCAAGTATGTCCAGTAACAATCCTAGTTTAACTTGCTTAGCCCTTGGATTACTTTGGCCTTTTCTTGAGCTCTCTGTTTCCAATCTACCTCTAGCTGCTGTGCGTTCGGTAAGTATCCTGGAGTGGTCTCTGTGATCAAATTTGCCTTGTGTAAATTTTCATTTACACAATCAATAAGTCTGCTGGCTGCTCCTTCTGCCGCCTGTTCTGCCCCTCTGATTTGCTCATCCCATTTGTTAAAGAGCATTTCCTTGTGGTTTTCATTTCTTGGTGCACCTGCTCTTTTACCCTCATCCGTGTCTTGCCAAGCCAAATATTCGATCACTCGTTTATCAATTAGATCATAGTCACTTCACAAGTCTACCACTTGATTAGTGGTTTTATCACTGATTTCACAATAATGACTCCACTGTGATATCTTTTGGCCCAATGCTTGTTGTTGTTGTAGTAATTGTCCGTTCAAAGAAATGGACTCCGTAATAAATTCTGTAAGCTTAGTTTCGTCCTTGTGCATCTCTCTTAAATCCTGTAACTACTTTCCTTTCTCATCCAAACTTTTCTGATACCCTATCTGCATTTGCTGGAAGTCTTGCTGCAACTTTTCAAGTTGCTTCTGTGCTTCATTATTGGCATGGGCTTGTTGCAATTGTTGTTGCAATGCTAGTATCTGGTATTCCCTTTCCTTTAGAAACTGTTGTACCTCAGATGCTTTGTCAATAGTAGCGGAGGCGTATGCTCCTGCGATCTGAGATAGTTTGGTGAGATTTTCAGTAGGATTGCTAGTGGGATCTTTCCACAGGACGTCTAATTGTTCTGTGTTTTGAGAGAGCATGCTTTCCAATTTCCTTTTCTTCCTCTATTTTCTTACTACTGCTTTATGCTGTGGGCTATAAAATATATCTAGAGGAGGGATTTCTTCTACTTTTAGTACAATCTCAGAGGATGGAGAAATAGGAATATGCTCCATATCTAAGATTTCGCTAACTGTTCTTGTGACTACTTCTTTTACTATCTGTACATTGCTGACATTTATCTTCATGGTTTGTCTTTCAAGATTGATCAAGTTGTTGAAGGTTTCCCATTCTTTGTCTAATTCGGCTATCACTGATGGTGCTTGGATGACGAGAGGGGGAGGATCTCTTTGCGGGGAGGCCATAACCTGCTGATGTAGAAGTCCTTTTGACTGGGCAATATCCTTAACTGACCCTTCACTCTTATATAGTTCATTTCCAGATCTTTTAGAGTGTTCAGACATTTCTTTTTCAGATTTGGACTTAGATCCATTGGTACTTGAACTTCCACTGAGGCTAACACTTGGAGTTGGTTCTCTTGAGGGTTTTAGGCATAGTTTCTCTAAAGGAATATTGGCTAGCCTTCTTTCCCTGTATGTTTTGAACCTTTGGAATTCTTCTGGAGATAGTTGCAATTGGGCTGTGTGCAGAATTTCTTCCAATGTGTTTTTTCTGTTGGAATATATCATCAAATAAATCTTTTTCTCCTGAGAACACCTTTATCTTGACTGCAGTTGTAAAATTGTGGGCAACCTCATGAGGGTCAAATGGCCTTCTAGTGAATTTGAATAGATGTAAGCACGTGATATTCTTTACTTCTGTGAAGGCGTGGCCTACATCGAATAGCGAGAAAGCCCCACAGGCTACATGAAACTGTCGCCATATAACCTTCTTTTTGTCTTTTAATTCTTTAGTTAGGCCACCTTCTCCACAGGTTTGATAGGCGATCTCTCGGGCTAAGAGTTTATCAGGGATATATAAAGGTAGGACATGAGTGGGTGCAGAACTTCCAAATACCCTGACATAAGTAAACAATTCTTCCCCGAACCATCTTGCGACAGTGAGGATGTCTACTTCTGCTTCAGGCGAGCATCTCGGAGGGTCTTTATCGTACAAAATTCTATACAAGGGCAACATAATTCCATGGCAAATTTGGTAGAAGTATGGAGTGAACTGAGAGTCCCATAACTCTTTGTGATAAACATGGATGGGTAAAGGGTCTTGTGTCGTCCACTTCCAACCCATAACAGGAAACTTAGAAACATAACATATTGCGTCCATTATATATGCGGAAAGGTAAAAAGGAGGATAAATTCTCTGAGCCGCATCTCTTTTGGACCGGTAACTGACACTGGCTATGACCAAGTTATTAAACAAAATTTTGGCCCAATCTACAATGGTGGCATTTGTGGCAGCATCCAATAATGGTAGCCACTCGGATGAGAATTTGTTGATATCTGGCATTCCAAATATTCTACAGAGCATGGCAGCAGTAAAGCAGTATGGAGAGGTAAGGGAACCAGTACTATACATACTGTGTTTATCTTTCTTCAGCGGCTCGTCTCTCCTAGACCAGTCTTTGGTAGTTTTTGCCAGGTCCGAGCTTTCTTTTATAAATTTATCTGTAAACTGTCTATTATAGATTACCTGGGGCTCCGGTAGATGATACATGAGCTTCAAATCCTGTGCAGCGAATGAACCAATGAGTCCTTGACCATGAACTTTGAACTGTCTATTTTTGATTTCTGCGCTATCCAATATCCATTTGACCATGTCCGTGTATGGGAGGATTCTTGGCCTCGTTCCTATCCGATGTAAAAATGAGCAAGCTAGCTCTGCGAGGGATGCTTCAGAAGAACTTTGTGAGCCTGCAATAGCTGTAACCTCCATTACTCTGGGATTCTCCTCTTCGAGCATATTATACATGCCTTCCCACGTAGCTATTCCCGCATCTCTGTTGCAAGCCGTGTCTGTATACAAAGGCGCCATTTTCTCTTCTTCGGAGCTTGGGGCTTTTCTTTTCTTTCCCATTTCAGCCTGCGTATTGTTTTGTATTGTCCTCTACTCTCCGTGCCTGCAATTCACAAGTGAGGTGAAAATGAATGACAAGGAAGAGTGATGGGAAAGTTTTAAATTCCGCAGACATACCAAATATACCACCTTACGTGAAATGTTCTTTGAAGAGCACACACCCATATTCTATTAATAACTGACAGCTAACTCCTTTATTAGCATTTAAAACACATAAACATGAGTCAGCTTATGGAAACTACTTTTTTTGAATAATGAGCCCGAAAGATTTGCAATGGAGCGATTTTGCGATTTGCTTCGCAACATCGCAGATCGCAACATCGCAAATCGCAATGTCGCAACATCGCAATGTCGCAATATCGCCGATTGCAGGAATGTTATGTATGAAAAATTTTGTTAACCTGTTCCTTGCGAGATGTGATCTTGCGATCGGCGCCATCGCACATCGGAAGATTTTTGAAGTGTTTTAAGTAAGCTATGCTGAATCCGATGCGATATTTGGTCATTATTGTTATCTCGCAAATATTAGGATTGTGTTTGTGAGGTGGCATCCCGCTATTTTCTTGCGATGTGATTTCCCTTGATAAAGATATTTTTTACCTTATCATAAACTTAAATTATAAGAGTTTCCCAGGGGGCTTCCTAAGCTTATGATGGTAACTTTATTTGCGATAAAGAAATGTAAACACTACTTTGATTTCTTTGGATTTTATAACTAAGGGTCCCCACTTATTTAGTATTAGCAATAACATTTCATAAGGAGGGGGGTTGTTGGTGGCCACAACAGGTGGATGGAACAATTTTCACTTGTCCTAAATCATTTGTCTCCACACGTTCTGAAATTTATTGTTCTTTTGTCATGTTTGAATGCATTTGCTACTTCTTGCTCACTGCTCGATACTTCTACTACATAAAAGCTCTTTGCTCTCACACTGCTCATTGTTCACTGTTCGCTGCTCCCACTGCTGACCACACTGATCACACTGCTCTGCTCATACTACTTGAACTTTTAGCCATCAAATATTTACAAATTTAGCGTACCTTTTTTCCAAGCCCCACACTCAACTGCTCTATTCTCTTCTCTTCCAAAATTCTGATTTCTCTTTAGCTGCTTAAAAACATTTCTGTCCAAAATCCGCTGCGCTTGCTCCTTTGTCTGGACAAAAGTTTTATGTTAATGTAAAAAAGCCCAAATTCGAAACATGATCAGCTATATCACTCTCACTTCACACCAACAATGGAAACACCAGTAGAAACAACCAAAGGAAACAAATGAAAGGAGGAGTCGAGAAATATTTGAACCACTCTGCCCTCCTATCCCATGGAGCCTGCGACTAATCTTGCTAAGGCCAAAGGCCACAATGTGGCTGGACTTCACAAGCAGGTAGCTGGTTATCTGAAGCCTTTACTCAAGTTCATCAATGGCAAAGAAAACAAGAAGAATACCACATAAATCCATCGCCTCGAAAAGAGATATGTTCCCAACTTCGAAGGATAAGCCTAAAAACAAGACCATGTATGACATCTGAATTCTTCCAAACCTCTAAGTCAAAGTCAAAATCTACTTAGCCATAATCCTTGTGATAAACCGAAGGTCTGTAATTAATATCTGAAATGACAGTTTTGCATATCGACATTGTATAATAATTTCAGCAGGGGCTTCTGTCACAAGCTTGCTCTTTCTCTGTGTCTGTCAGTTCTTTCTGATAGCCAACTCCTGGTGAACCAGTGGTGAACCTACTGAGATATTTCACGCTCTGGCGACCTTTACAACGGCTTCCTCGCCTTACACAGTCTTGGCGTCCCTTCGATCCTTTGGCGAACTTCCTGTGAACTTCAGAGGAAAGCACAGAGAGAACTACTATCACAGCGGACTTTTATAAATGCACAGAGATACTCAAACAAGATAATGGCATACTCATTTTATTTCAGAATGGAGAAAATCTTACAGAATGCTCACAGAGCTTTTACAGAGATTGATTCTATGCAGAAACAGACTAGTCTTGCTTTTACCAGACTTTTTCAACAGCTTAATCAATAAAGCAAGTTAAACTAATACCCGGAAGTTCTGGCAAGATATAGGCTCTGTATTAGAATCAGACTTCACACCCAAAACTTGACTCTTCTAATGGTTCGGCCACTTTAGGTTCTTACCAGTGCCGAGCACACTGATACGCAGGCTTCTCGAACCAACTAAGGACTTTGAGTGATTACTCGTGATGCAAGCAGATCAGACTGAATATCCGCAGATGCAGAGCAGGAGAACACTCGACTCAAACACACACACAAGATTGCCTAAGACTCGATGATCTACACATGAGCCTTACCCTTCTTTATATAGCATGTGAAGGGGGGACAAACATTACTGTTGTTCAGACCGAAAAGACTTCAAGAATCATTTCTTTTCCAGTCTTTTATCAAAGCGACATCCGCACAAATATTCGGGCCAGGCCGAATAATTGCTTTCGGGTAACGCATGTGATATTGTCTGTAAAGTAGATTCTTTTACCTAAAGCAGGTAAATCAGACTCATGACTAGCTACACAGTGGATACTTTTGTACAAAAAGCCCACGAGAAAAGACGAGAAAAGACTACGAGGGAATATTTACAATGTGGAGGCTTTTGAACAGTAAAGCCCACGAGAACACTGATCACAATTAAGCCCTTGTGACTGGTACTTATTCAAAATAAAGTAAAGTCAGGGAATCTTTCCCTTTTGTAAAGCAAGTCATCACATGCCTTGGTGTATATTCTCCAGACTATCATCGGCTTTCCCAGTATGATCTGATGCTGAACTTTGGTTAGCACGCACCATTCCAAGTGA